>MU968359.1:82040073-82171321 GCA_034641835.2 Pinus albicaulis | reverse complement strand
CATCATTTTTCACCCTCTGGTGATTCATGATTGTCTTTATGGCTTTGGGCACCCATTCCCATAGACTTGAACAAAATTCACTAAAAAAAAGTGTTAAAATTCTCATACGCGGGTATGCCCAGACTTTTCCGCGTGTATACGCGAGTCCACATGTACTTTTCCGCGTATGCCATTAAAATCCTTAAAAAATATATAAAAATTCCCTATTTTCGGGTTGGGTTGATGGTTACTCCAGTAGTTCAACCACCCCAGTACGTGGTCAACTGTTTCCAACTGACTGAAACTACTTTGAGGGAGTATAAAAGCCCCTCATGTGTATGGCCTAAGGGATAGAGAGAAATTTATAGATATTATACTCTGTTGGAATCCCAATTCAAGTCTGAATTCCCGTGCCTCCTGCACTTTCCCAGATTTATACAGGAAACCTTTGTTTCCTGGAGATGTTCATCATTTATATGTCATCTCGAGTGCACAAGTCTTGAAAGTATCTTAGCAAGGCAAGGGCAGGACGGATCCAGACGACGGTCTGTTCGAAGATCGTGGAAGGATTCAGGTGATCTCTCCACTTTTTATATATGTACATGTTGTTCGTAATAATGAAGAACCATCTTTTTCCTGAACCTATGTGTTAATGTTTACTTATATGTGTGAAAATATTATCATTTAAGCATTTATTATGGTTTATATAATGTTTCACATGGATTGCATTAACGTTTAGGAGAATTATATGTTGTACAACTAGGTTTATGTGCACGTTCTTTCTTGTTTTCCAGGTTAAGGAGGAAGAAGGGTTGCTGGGGGTTTGGACCCCGCGGGATCTACATCAAACGTAGGACTACGGGTGAGTTCTACTATCGTTGTTATCTAGTTTTTTGGCATTCAAGTGTGGTTGTGTGTGAGTCCTTCTGAATAGCATGCCCTGATCTGTGGAGGTTTTGACCCAACGAACCTCTAGGGTGATTTTCCCCGAAATAGAACTGACGACTCCGCTGGGGACCACATTCTTGTGATTCCCTTGTTGGGTGGTTTTAGCTGTTTGATAGGTTTCCAACAGTTTTAACTATTATTTCCAGTCCAATCAACTTTTTCTCAGTCAGACTGAAGACCTGGTTCCTTATCCAGGCTTTATCTTTTTTAATTTTCATTATTTACCTTTTCATACGCGGGTTTTTCTGCACACAGATGCGTATACATGCAATTTTTGTTAAAGGAAGTCGCGTATACGCATGTTTCCTTTAACACAGTCGCGTATGCACGCTTGTTTCAAAACTGTCAAGTAGCGTATGCCTGGGTGAATTTTGAAATTTTTGATTTCTTGGCTTTTTAGTCTTGTCTGCCTGTTGAGACCTGTTCTTGCAGTATCTTTAGAGTCTTTGGATTGGGTTGGTAGTGGTTATTGGTCTCTTTTCTCTCTTGGTTGAAAACTGGCTTATTAGGTGAATCTTGTTTTTAGTGCTTGCATTTCTAGTTTGAGTACCAAGATCTCTTCCTAGAGATTCTTTGTTGTTCTGCTTCATCAGGACAGAGAACCTCTGCTCATTTACTCTTTCCTACCATTGTGTCTTGCTTTGCGCTTCAATTTTTGCCCTTCGTTTGGTTGGTTTTCTTGAATTCAATTGACTAGGTCTTGTTGCAATTTTTGAAGAGTCTTTCTTGGTTCTTTGAAGTTTTTGTTTGCTACAAGGTTGTACTATTCTTCTAGGCTGAGTGATTGAGTTTCTTGTCTTCTTTTGCTCATATAAATCTTGCTACTAGCTAGCCCTATAAGGTTTAGAGCATTTTTGAATTTTTTGCTTGAAATTCAGAGTTGTTTGGCTTGGGATTTGATAGTTTTTCTTAGTCTTTTCAAGCTCTTCCTTTTTATAAAACCCAAAAGCTCAAAAAAAATTTTGTTTTGTCATTTGCTTTTGTTTTGCATTTTTGTTTTTGTTTTGTTACATCTTTTGAAGCTTTGTTGAGGTTTCTTGCCTTTGGTTTTTGACTTGATTTTGGAAAGGAATTGTCATTGGTTTCTTCCTCTTGTTTCAAGCGTTTTTGGTGTCTTTATATTAAGAGTTTCTGATTTTGGGAACTAGCTTTCTGGACAACCAAAAAGAGATAAAACTGAAGGATTTCTGGGAAATTTCTCTTTGCTTCAGTAGATTTTGCGTCTTAGAATTTACATGCTCTTAGTGATTTGCATCAGGTGCACTTAAGCATTTAGTCATTTTCATAGTTTTTGTGAGTGTGAAGTTTGTTATCTGAAAAGAAAAATAAAATTTTTAGTCTCGTAGAACCTGTGTAGAAGTTGCTTTTCATCGAAAGACAATAACTGCATTTGCATGTAGTTTGGTTTTTATTAATTTATTTTCTGCATCAAAACACCACAAGTTTCATTTTCGTATCCCTTTGAATTAACATAACAGCCGATTAAAATAAGCGATATAATTTAAAAGCAACTAGCAAGTTTTTTAAGTGTCATACACCAACTAGCTAGGTTGTAGGGCCTTGGATTAGGTGAGTGGAGATTTAACTCTCCAAGGCCGCTCAAACAAAACATAGAAGTTGATTAATTGAGCGAAATCCAACTCCGCTAGGTGGACCGGGAAAGCTCTCCTCCAGAGAGTCAAGCGCGAGGGGAAGTGAAGGCTGAGAAGAGAGATACCCCCTCTCTGATTTGTTGAATCTGACCTCAAGACCGTTCCGCCTGGCTTCTGACACAGATTGGTGCCCATAGTTACCACTCCTAGGTTCCACATAGGTGACTGCGGAGGGGAATACCCGTGGTACCTGAGGCAGACGTCGTATCACTTCCAGCAGTACTTCTGGGGGGTGCCCTTGTGAAGCTTGGGTACTTGTGCCGACAAAGGCTGTTGTTAGGAGGTCGGCGTAACTGTTTCTGTTACCTTCGCTAGTAGGCTTGGGCCGTAATTATCCCAGACTACTTTCGGGAGGTCCTATATTTCGCTTTCTTGTATTTTGGTGTCTGGTCCTAATCACCCAGAGTGGAAATACCTGAAGGCTGTTTGCTTGATTGTATCTCAAGGATTTCTTTTTGTAGTGAGTGCTCTTTACTCCTAGCTTTCCTAGCTTTATATACTTTTTGAGTCTAATTAAAAATTTTTAAAGTGGCTGATCAAGTGCCTCGTCGATCGAGGAGAATCCAGGGGTTATCTCCCGAGAGTTCAGAGCCTTCTTCAAGAAGGCGTAGGAGTAGTTTAGCAGGTGAGTATCACCCTGTGACGTCTAACGCAGTGGAGAGAGATCCTCCACAAGGGTCTGAAGGTTTTGGAATTAGTTCCGGTGTTGGTTCCGAGAGGAGCGTTCCGCTCACCTCGCGAGTTTTATTTCCGCATGAAGAAGAAGTTCAAATAGAGGAAGTACCTGAACCCTCTGTGTCACTTACATCTCCTCTTCCTCCTGATTATCCGTTCGTTGTTGAATACATCGGACCTGAGTCATAGAGACCAGAAGATCCTCCGTATTATTCATACCTTTCGATGGCCACGACTGGGAACGCGGCTTCCGTTGTAATTGCTGCAGGCATTCAGACTCCTGTTTCTGTTGAAGGAGGGGGCACTATTGCTATATCTTCGATTTCTTCTAGCACTGTTGTGTTTGGCTCTGGTTTCACCCAAGCACATGCTTCCCAATCTGGTCCCTTTTGTTTTGGAATGCCCACTAGTGGGATTCCTTCTTTTTCCTTTTCCGATGCCATAGATGGATCTACACCCATGTCTTCCATGACTAGTGGATCAGCTTCGTTTCAAGGGTTCCCCTTTGGAACTGGACACATTCTTAGTTCCAATCCTTCTTTAGGGTCCTTTCCGTTTACTTCTCAGACCCAGAGTTTCAACCCTTGGTCTGGAGGTCAGAATTCGACTACTTTTACAGGTTGGAACCCTGTATTCACTACAGCGGGGGCAGGGAATCAGTTTTACGCTGGTCACCAAGGGAATGCTTCTTTCCCTTCGTTGAGTGCTTATCAGACCTTTTCCCCTCTTTCTAATGCTTGGAACTCCTATCAGGGGCTTTCCTCTTCATTTCATACTTCAGTGGGGGGAACTGGTCCGGTCCTTGGTAACTCTGCGTTGGGAGGAGGTTCTTCTCCTTTTTCTACGAGTTCTTTCTAGCAACCTGGTGCCTCATCAAATCCAGGCTATTCTTTTCAGAATGTAGGAAATTCATCCCATCAAGGATGGAATCCTCAGGCTCCGCCTCGCTTACCTTTTCTGGCAACGTTAAACTTGCCAGATCTGTCGAAAT
The DNA here is from genome assembly GCA_034641835.2 of Pinus albicaulis. Lineage (NCBI taxonomy): Eukaryota > Viridiplantae > Streptophyta > Pinopsida > Pinales > Pinaceae > Pinus > Pinus albicaulis. The sequence goes on along the minus strand of MU968359.1, from coordinate 82,167,076 downwards.
TGACTAATGATCTGATCTGTTATAGTCCGGGGTGGCCTCCGGTTCCCACCAAACTTCCTTCAGACATTCGAAAGTTTGAAGGCGAAAATGGAGAAGATCCGACTGACCACATCACCACCTTCCATTTATGGTGTTCGTCTAACTCCCTGATCGATGATTCGATTAGGTTGAGATTGTTTCAATGCACCCTAACTGGAAACGCTGCCAAATGGTATATTGAGCTAACTGGGGGCAGTTTTGCTACATTTGGAGAATTGACTGCTACATTTCTAAAACATTTCCAGTTGCCTGTTTATTATGATACCGGGACTGAACTCCTGGCTAATTCTAAACAGGACGATGCAACCCACATTTCTGACCATATTCAGGAATGGTGGAGAAGGAAGAGGCTTATTAAAGCTCATATTCCAGGAGAATTCCTTTTGGAATGGTTTCTGAAATCTCTGAAGTCAGATATTTCGAAAGATGTATCCCTCTCCGGGGTATTTTCCGAGGAGCAGGCCATTTTTAGAGCCCAGCAGCTAGAATTGATATATTCTTAGTCTGGGGTCCTTCATAAGTATTTGCCCAATGCTCCTCGCTCCAAATTAGATTTATCCAAAACTAAGCCTGGTCCTCATGGTGACGGACTGATTGGATCGATCAATAGTGGTGCAACTAGCCTGCTTACTCAATTACAGCAGTTGTCTTTACAATCTGATCCTTCTAGTAAGGTTGTGCCTGCTGAGTCATCGCCTTCCCCCTCTTTGTCCATAAATGTTGTCCAGGCTTCTGATCCCAAAGGAAATCAACAATTCGAAGGGAAGAAGAAGGGACGAAATAATAAGAAAAAGGGCAAGAATGGGAAGGGTAATGCAAATAAAACCAATGAGCATGTTGGTGAGGGTCCAAAGGATAAGAAAAAAGTGAATTTTCCATGCAAATTGTGTGTTGGAGACCATCTTACACACCTTTTCCCTAAAATTCAAGATGCGCAGCGCTTGTTAGCTCAGCAGGGTTCTTATAGTTCCCAGGCTGTGTTAACAAACCCTTTTCCCCAAGGGCAACAACTAGTTGTTGGCGTGAATCAAAATCCTGGGGCTTCCTCTGGGGGCACCCAGGAAGGAGAAATTCCATCAAACATATTCATGATGAGTTCTCACGTGGATGTCGCTACGAGATCCCGTGATTATGGCGGAGAAGAGTCTTCGAAAGCTAAGGATGCTCCTAATGCTACTGATCCGCTTCACATTACAAGGCCTACTGTTGAGCCTATGCCTCGCATGCCCAAAGCATCCACTAAGCGTCCAACGATTAATCCAAATGCTAGGGCTGCCCAGAACTACTCTGTTGTGGAAGATCTGGCGCGGAATCCTTGTGCCATGTCGGCTTTAGAGGTGCTCCAGTCTTGTCCGGCTCAGCGCAGTGCTTTATTCACTGCCATTGGGGCTATTGATCCAAAAAATTCTCTTATGATTACATTTGATATGTCTAATTTTAAAAAGAGACTCCCCCATCATATGGCTTTTCATATTAAATCATCGTACCGGAAGTGAAATATCTTTCGTACGGTTGTTGATGAGGGTGCTTCCACATGCGTAATGTCTCTCACATGTTGGAATATGATTGGATCTCCCAAAGATGTTCCATCTACCACTCTTCTGACTGCGTTTGATGGTCATTCTCACAGACCACATGGTAGTGTCCCAGCTTTGCCTATCTGTGTTGGGGGCAAAACTGTGAATATAGAGGTTGAGGTAGTGGATGCAAGCTTGGACTACAACCTTCTGTTGGGGAGAAACTGGATTTATGAGATGGATGCCATTGCATCCTCATTATTTCGGATTATTTGTTTTCCTCACGAAGGGAGGATTGTTACAGTGGACCAACTGGACTGTCCTCCTGTAGACCCGAATGCGTCTACTGACTCAACTATTCCAAAGTTGGATAATACTAAGGTGCATGTTGAGAATTTAGGGGTTGGAATGTATTCTTCCTTGATGGGTACTTTCGATATTCCTCCTCCTACGGTTCATATCAATGCAGTTTCATCCTCCAAGGCTCCTCTTTGAAGAGAGTTCTTCAGAACTCATTATTTTTCAGAACCTTGGACCTTACCTTCCCCTACTGCCACATTAGCGGAAGGTAAAGTGGGTGGAATGGCATTTCCAATGTCTGCAACTGAGATTGCTTATCAGTTTGTTGTTGACTCTGCAGAATCCATCCCAGCTCCTCTTTCACCGGAAGATTTGGATGGAGATGTGGCTCCGGCTTGGGCACTTAGTTCTTCTTCTGCCCAGGATTTCCTTGATACCACTCTTCCATCTGAAGAGGCCATCCTGGAAGCTATGACTGGTATAGAGAGACCGTGGGATGATTTGCATCATCGGTCTTACTTTTTACCTGATTTGAGCGAAGTCAAATCAAGTTTTCCAAGTCCTCCATCTCCTGGCCCTGTTCGCCCAGTCTTGAACCCTTTAGCACCAACACAGGTTTATGCTGAAGGGAACATAGCTGTGATTTCTCCTACTATCCCGGTGAACATTTCCAGGGATCCCAATATTATTGAGAATGTCTTCATTGGAGCTGAATGCTCCCCTGAAGAAATTCAAATTTATACCAAGCTATTTAAAGAGTATAGGGATGTATTCGCTTGGTCTTATGAGGAAATGCCTGGTATAGATCCATCTATTGTCCAGCATGATATCAAAACTTACGAAAACGCTAAGCCTATGAGGCAAAAACTTCGTCCGATTAATCATAGGAAGGCTGCAGCTATCAAAGCCGAGGTGGAGAAGCTGCTTAAGGCAAGATTTATTTATCCGGTTCCTTTCACTGAATGGGTTTCAAATCCTGTTCCCGTAGATAAAAAGCAAGGAACAATTCGGGTTTGCATCGATTTCAGAGACCTTAATAAAGCAAGTCCGAAAGATAATTACCCCACACCATTTATCGATCAGATCATTGACGAGTGTGTCGGTAATGAGATTTTCTCTTTCATGGACGGTTTCTCCAGATATAATCAGATTTCTATCCGTCCTGAAGATCAGCATAAGACTGCCTTTATTTTCCCCTGGGGTACGTTTGCTTACAAGAAGATGCCTTTTGGTCTTAAAAATGTTGGGGCTACATTTCAGCAGGCCATGTCATATGCCTTCCACGACATCAAAAAGATTATCGAGGCGTATTTGGATGATTTAGCTGCTCATTCTTGAAAGAGGATGGATCATCCTGCTCACCTCCGTCAAATATTTGAACGGTGTCGTTTCTATAAGATTAGGTTGAATCCGAACAAGTACGTTTTCGCGGTTACATCCGGTCGGTTATTTGGATTTATTGTGTCTAGGGAAGGGATAAGGGTAGATCCCTTCAAGGTTGAGGCAATACTTCGGTTGCCTCCCCCGTCCTCTATTCATCAACTTCAAAGTCTACAAGGAAAGACTAATTTTCTTCGGAGATTTATCGTAAATTATGCTGAAGTTACCAAGGGATTTATGAGATTGTTGAAGAAAGGAGTTCCATTTTTTTGGAATGACTTCGTTCAACGCTCATTCGATGCTTTGAAAAAAGCATTGACCTCTGCTCCTTTATTGAGTCCACCTGATTATAGCAGGGATTTCCTTTTGTATCTGGCAGCAGCAGAATCTACTATTGGTATGGTTCTAGTTCAGGAAGATGATGCTCTTGTAGAGCATGTTATTTACTATCTTAGTCGAGGCTTGGTAGGACCTGAACTCTGGTACACTCCGATAGAAAAGTTAGCTTTGGCAGCTGTTCATGCTGTGCAGCGACTCCGGCATTACATTATTCTACGAAAAACTTATGTTTTGGCAGCAGCCAATCCATTTCAGTTTGTCCTCAGTAGGCGAGTGATTGGGGGCAAATACAATAGATGGATTGTGATTTTGCAGGAATTTGATCTTGAGTTTATGTCTTCCAAGTCCAAGAAATCATTGGTTTTCACGGAATTGATCTCCGAGTTGCCCTGTGGGGATGAGATAGTCTATGATGAATCCTTCCCGGATGAAAATTTGTTTCTGATCTCTCCACGGGATCCTTGGTATGGAGATATAATTGTGTATCTTCAAACTGTGAAGTTTCCCTCTAATTTTTCGAAAGATGAGCATCGTAAGTTGCGTCACTTGGCTAAGAGTTACTTGATTATTGGTGATGTTTTATACCGTCGAGGGGTTGATTCAATCCTGAGACGTTGCTTAACTCTCGAAGAAGCTGAGGCTGTGCTGAATGATTGCCACAGTGGAGCTTGTGGTGGTCATTTATCTGGGCTTGCTACAACCCAAAAGATCTTGTGTGCTGGGTACTTTTGGCCTTCGATTTTCAAAGATTGTATGGAGTCGGTCAAAAAGTGTCATCCGTGTCAAGTTTATACTCGAAAAATGCGCGCTCATCCAGCTCCGCTTTTTCCAGTCATTACTGTCGATCCCTTTACAAAGTGGGGTATTGATTATACTACTTGTAACCCGCCTTCGGCTAAAGGTCACAAGTACATTATTGTAGCAGTAGACTACTTTACGAAGTGGGTCGAGGCTATGCCTACTTTCGGGAATGATGGTGAGACTGCAGCTCTTTTTCTTTTCAACCAGGTAATTGCTCGTTTTGGTATTCCTAGAGAGATTGTCACTGATCATGGCAGTCATTTTCAGAATAGCATGATGGCTGAGTTGGCTCTAAAATTAGGTTTCCGGCAGGAGCATTCATCTTCGTATTATCCTCAAGCCAATGGGCAAGTGGAAGCCGTGAATAAATCCTTGAAGACAATTCTTCAAAGGACAATTGATAAAGCTAGATCCAACTGGCATATTATGCTATATCCTGCACTTTGGGCATACAGGACGTCAGTGAAAACTGCAACTGGCTTTACTCCGTTTCAGCTAGTGCACGGGTTGGAATCCATATTTCCCATTGAATGTGAGATTCCTTCTCTTAAGTTAGATGTTGAACTTCTTCCTGACACTTCTAGTCTTGAAGAACGTCTTCTTCATTTGGAACATCTCGATGAGCAGCGTCGGGATGCTACCACAATGAATGAACCGCATAAAAACCAAGTTAAAGTTCAGTACGATAAGGCGGTCAAACCTAGGGTTTTTTCGGAAGGTGACCTTGTTTTGGTCTATGCCCAAGAAAAAGATGCATTGGGGGCAGAAAAGTTTAAGTCTATGTGGTATGGCCCCTTTATCGTTAAAAAAGTCCTTAAAAAAGGAGCATATACCTTGGTTGATTTTGAAGGGAACGAGTTGCCGGAGCCCAGAAATGGGCTCTATTTGAAGAAGTATTATGCCTAGGCTTCGGTCTGGCATTTTTCTTTTGTATATAGTAGTTTTGCTTTGTACATATCTGGTTGTTTTTCGATTTTTGATGGGATGGTGATGTTTTTGATCTGCTTTGGTAGGTTGTGTCGGATGTCATGAGTCATTTTGGTTTCGCCGATGGTGCTAGTAGACACACCCGAAACTTAGCTTCCGCAGCTTGGGTGCTTCATTATCCATCTGGTCAGCTGCTAGTATCAAGAGGGGTCTGCATTGGTCCTGCTTCCAATAATATAGCAGAATACACTGCAGTTGTTTCTCTACTCTCGAAGGCAATATCTTTGGGTGTTGATTCGTTGGTAGTTTTCTTGGACTCTCAGCTGGTGGTGTCGCAGTTGAACAATACTTATCGGGTTCGAGATCCATTTTTACTCCGGTTGTTCTTGAGAGTACGTTTGTTGCAAAGATCATTTCAATTTTTAACTTTCATTCATATTCCTCGAGCTGACAATTGGATGGCAGACTCATTAGCTAATCAAACAATTGATTGGCACATTAATCATTCCATACAATAAAATTTAATTATCAAAAGCATCATACATTTTCATACATTTGTTACATCACATCAAACATCGTTGTATATATATCATCAGAGTGTTCAAAACTATACAAAAATTTGGATCCATAGGTCATACAAAAACTTGGGCTTATGCCCGATCATGTTCAGTCTCAAAAAATATACAGTCATCTGATACATCATATCTATCTACTACTGAGGTCCCTACCCAGAAGTTGTGTTCCTATAGAACACGATCGTGGTGGCAACTCGGTGGAATAATCGTACCTAGTCGTGAGGTACTCCTACCACTCGTCTCTGGATGGCTTCAGGCAGATCTTCCACTGCAGCCATAGGTACTTGGCGGGTTAACCCCTCAAACTTCCTCTATACAGCCTGGAGGGTTCTGTCTGGATCTACTGTATCTGCTTCGCCTCTGCGACGCTTATGTCGCGGGTAACCCTCGGGTCGAACTGGTCCAATATCTGTTTCATGATCATTATAAAATTGTAAGTCATTTGAATCCAATCAAAAACATGTTTGTTTTTCACATTTTTTCATACATATTGAAAAAATTCAAAAAAAAATATATAAGTCAAAATTATAAACTTACCGACTGTACCCCATGCTGCGCTTGGTGGAAGGACAAGATCTGGATCGCCACGAAAGCCCATCCCGGCATAGGGATTGTCGTCCACAGCGATGATTTGTTCTCTCCACCATTGGAAGAACTCATCATCCTAAGTGGTCCAGGGAACTTCACTTCCCCCCAATCTCTTCATCATGTTTGCCCAGCGGGCAATTCTTGGGTCTCTCAGGCCGCTGATGGTAGAGATCACTCTGGGTCTTAGTACTGGAATCTTCTCAAAGAAGAATGTCATCAAAATTGTACCATATCCAAAATGTTTTGTCTTTGCTTGGCGGATAGAGGTCAATTGTTGTTTCATGTTCATCAGTAGGGCTGTGCACCAATCATATACATGAGTTAAGCATTCCACTGCTATGCTCATTTGAGTCCTGGACGTCTGGTGTAGGGAAGCAGATCCCGCTACCCTTCCAATGGTAAAAAGGAGGATTTTCATGTGCAAATCCCTTAAATCTTTGATTGCAATTTGAGTTCCAACTTTCTTGCAACTCTCTACGCAGTACACGTGGACATAATCTTCCACGGTGAGCCTTCCCAAAGTCTTACTGTGCAAGTCTACTGGCGCCCCCCTCCGGGAGAGTCTAGTGATAAAATATATGTCTTCCACTTCAATGCGTACAGGCATCTGATCTATCATAAAGCAGTCCTCTTCCGGTTCCCAATAGTTAACAAGCATTTCGAGCAACCGGACATTGCTCTTCATATTTGGCATTTTGAAAAACTTGAGTAATCCACAATTCAGAAGAATATTCAGTGATACTTGATCCTGCATGACTTCATTGTCTATTGCACTGTGTTCACGCTCTCTCCATGATATGGTCATCCTGCAAAATTTCAATAATTCGTTCATTAGCCACGCATTTTTTTATTTTGGGTCGCGCATACGCGACTTTCTTTGTGCATAGTCGCGTGTATACGCGACTTGGTCATTACCAACCCGCGTATGCGCAAACCCGTGATTTTTAGCAAGAGATTCTACGGTAAAAATTCCTAAATTTTAACTTATGAACGGACAAAATGAATAGCAAGGATGGTTAATGAGCTTATCTGACAAATTCAATGAAGATTGACGGTCGGTTGCTCTTGTTTTGACGAAAGAGGCTTTTTCTCCATAGCTCTTTTTCCCAAATCAGCAATGTAACAATGAACCAAATATGAGGTAACTTGTCTATTTATGCCCAAAAAGTTGAAAATTTTCGCAAAAATTTGTTATGCTTATTTTTCAATCTATCCTAAGCTGCATAACCCGGATGCTTGGAAGTGCCCAGATTGATATATTTTCAGGTACATTTTTGACAAATTCAAGATTTTTCCCGGTTTTTGATCCATCACTGCTGACCCGTCATGGCAGGTATATGATCTTTACTGACATATAGGTTAGGGTATCCACTTTCCATTGCATTTTGCATACTAGCCTCCATACTGATTACTTGCCATAGAGTCGATCCCATCAGGTCATGAGTATTACACCCATTTCACTTGCCGATTATTTAATCATGACTTGGTGGTAGATCCTTCCTTTACATGGGTTTCCTAGTTAGTTCCTCGCTATCACTTGTTGTCCATGCTGCGTTTTATGTAGGCTTGAGATTCCTCTTTAGTCCCGCTATGACTTATGTGTTGAAGCTTCATTCTTCTTCTTCCTCACTATCATTTTTGTGGCTATTACCTTAGAGGCTCCATGGTGTTGTTGAGTTGTATTACTGCACTGCATATTGGCTACTTGTTTATCCTGGCCTTTAGCCGGCTTCATTCGGACTCGATGTTTAAGCCAACTTTTGACCTTGTCTATCTATACAAGTTAACCATTGCATGCATTTGGCTATCGTGACTTGACACCCTTTTCACCCATGGATGGAACATACCTCTGAGTATCGTTTACCAGTTTCCGCCCCCTTGCATTGAGCATAGGATCGTTCCAATCCCAGGAACTAGTGCATATGTTTCTTGATATTCGTTATATCCATTATACCATAGCATTCTTTTATTCTTTTTCAGGCTTATTATATGAAAAAGACAAAAAAAAATCAAATATAACAAAAAGAGCGGGAACGGGATGTAACTTCATACTTTTATGGCAGTACAGTGTCAGTTTGTCGCCCTTGAACATAGCATATACACTTATATATCTTTCCTCTATTTGGGATGGTTTTAGTTTTGACCTAGGTTCAGCCTTTACCTTGTTTCACTTGTCAGTCCTCCCCCGGTTAGTTATCTCTTCCAATCATATGGAGAGTTTGTTCTGCCTCCTGCATAACAGACTTATACAGTGTCACTTTTTACTGCCATGGTCATCACGAGTCGTGATTTTCTTCAAGGGAAGTCTAACCAGAGTCGGCCATTTTGCGGTGTCTCTTGACTCATTATTCAGTCGACCTTCCCAGTCTGGTCAGTCTCTTGTTCTATCACATCAGATGTTTTGGTCTTCTGCTCGCGCTGGTTTGAGAAGGTCCCTATTGACTTCTCGCTGGTAGGTTTGTCTCTTATCGACTACGACACATTGCTCTGAGAGCAAACCTAGAGCTGCACCCTGGCCCTATTTCCTTCATTGATAGGTGACCTTGTGCTCAGCATTTGATCATCATTATGGGTCTTTGACTGAGTGGTTTCCCCTGTGTTTGACGTCAGCATACATTATCACACTTGGGATTCGTGCAGTACCTTGATTTCCATTTGACCCTATTGGTGGATATCTCGCCTCTGTGTCAGCTTTCATTATTGGTTGGTTCAGAGGGTTTCTTCCGTGCGCTAGCTTCATCTTGTGCATGTCGGAAACGTACTTCGGTTTTGGTTCCGTCACTCTACTTCGTCTGATTCCTTCCAAATCTTGGCTTGCGGGTTACACTCGCGCTGGACTGATGTGGGATGCCTTAATGCCTTCCTTCCAGCAGATCTTTTCCCATCGACTCCGACTCATTGCTCTGGGAATAAGGTCTAGAGTCTTTTTGTCAGTACCTTAGGGTTTGCAGTCATCAGTGGCAGACTCTTCGCTATCGACGGTGGGGATTCATCATTGCCTCCTGATTGGTAGATTCTTTCAAGTGTTCGACTTCAACTCATTCATTCACACTTGTTAGATTGTACTGGGGCACCTTGACACTCATTTTCATTATTGGTGGGTTGTCTCGCGTTGGTTAACGGTTTACATTATTGACCGGTAATCCAACGATTTCTCACATGGTCGACTTCAGCTCATTTATTCCCATTGTGTAGAATTGTGCCGTAGTGATCGGTGAAGACCTCGGGTTGCATCAACATTTCTCGGTTCACTTTTGACAGTCCATTCAGTTTCTGCCAGTGATGTCGTTCACCCTTATATGTTGCAGTGTCAGTACAGCAGCATCCTATATGTTGGCTCTCGAGTTGCGTGATTGTACCATGTGTTCCACCCCTTATGATTTGGTACTTGGAGATTCAGTTACTTTTATGATCAGACATCCAGTTTCAGCATCATTGATCAGCTTTCTATATGTGATATTTGGACATTGATTCCGACTTGTACTTCCGGGCCATGCTCAGATGATTCATTGTGTACTTTCAGTTCAGCTATACTTGTATACATTTTGGATCCATTCAGTACTTTCTATATGATGTATTTTTGACTGAGCATGGGTATGCCCGCCTCAGCATGAGTTGACTCTCTATTTTCTTTCATTGGTTTTTGGCAGGCTGAAATCTGGTGAAGTCCTCTCTTGTCCTTGCAAAGTTCTTTCTATGTGCATAATACATTTCGGCCATCATGCACCCCTTCTGACCTCATATATTAGGGGGCATTTGTTATAGCATCATTTTTCACCCTTTGGTGATTCATGATTGTCTTTATGGCTTTGGGCACCCATTCCCACAGACTTGAACAAAATTCACTAAAAAATAGTGTTAAAATTCTCATACGCGAGTATGCCCAGACTTTTCCGCGTGTATACGCGAGTCTACATGTACTTTTCTGCGTATGCCATTAAAATCATTAAAAATATATATAAAAATTCCCTATTTTTCGGGCTGGGTTGATGGTTACTCCAGTAGTTCAACCACCCCAGTACGTGGTCAACTGTTTCCAACTCACTGAAACTACTTTGAGGGAGTCTAAAAGCCCCTCATGTGTATGGCCTAAGGGAGAGAGAGAAATTTATAGATATTATACTCTGTTGGAATCCCAATTCAAGTCTGAATTCCTGTGCCTCCTGCACTTTCCCAGATTTATACAGGAAACCTTTGTTTCCTGGAGATGTTCATCTATTTATATGCCATCTCAAGTGCACAAGTCTTGAAAGTATCTTAGCGAGGCAAGGGCTGGACGGATCCAGACGACGGTCTGTTCGAAGATCGTGGAAGGATTCAGGTGATCTCTCCACTTTTTATATCTGTGCATGTTGTTCGTAATAATGAAGAACCATCTTATTCCTGAACCTATGTGTTAAGGTTTACTTATATGTGTGAAAAGATTATCATTTAAGCATTTATTATGGTTTATATAATGTTTCACATGGATTGCACTAACGTTTAGGAGAAGTATATGCTGTACAACTAGGTTTCCGTGCACGTTCTTTCTTGTTTTCCAGGTTAAGGAGGAAGAAGGGTTGTTGGGGGTTTGGACCCCACGGGATCTACATCGAAAGTAGGACTACGGGTGAGTTCTACTATCGTTGTTATCTAGTTTTTTGGCATTCAAGTGTGGTTGTGTGTGAGTCCTTCTGAATAGCATGCCCTGATCTGTGGAGGTTTTGACCCAACGAACCTCTAGGGTGATTTTCCCCAAAACAGTATCTATGGTCAAATAGATTGTATGGCAGCTAATAATGTAGGGGAGCAATAATTCTTAGTGATTCTTAGATAAGTATGAGACCCCTTTGCTCTGTTCTATTGTTTATAAATGTATCTTTCATGTTTGTGACATGAATGTATGTCATGGTTAGGAGGGGTCCAAACGAGTTCTTATTTATGTGATTTCTTATGTATTATTTTCCTATTGTTATATATCATCCCTTAGGTTTTCATGAAGTTCTAGGCAATGACTTGGATTCTAGAACTAAAAATGTGGCTCAAATATCGTATCCACAAGCACAGAACTGAGCATTTGGGGCCCTAGCCGTTGGCATGCAGTGTTATGCCTATGACTATAGCCTCCTAGGCCCTAAAATGCAGTGTTATTCCCGCGGATATAGCTCAAAGGGGATCAAAATGTCATTGTGACCTAGGGTTAATAGGCCTGAATGGTTGGGTTCCTTCCTGGGGGTGTTGTGGTTGTTGTACAAGGTCTGTAGGTGGTATTTTTTGCCAGTTCCACTTCCTTAAGATAACATAGGAGGTTGATTCTCATTATAGTAGCCTCTCGTCACATGTTTAGCCTGGTTAGCTGGTTACTTGGGTAGACGTGGGAAGAGGATGTTACATAGTGGTATCAGAGCATGGTTGCACTCTCTTTGGGTAATATTTGATACCAATGAGTGGTATCAGAGCATGGTTACACTCTCCTTGGGTGGTGCCTGGTTTCCATTCTCTTTGGGTGATGTCTAATTCTTGTTCTCTTTGTATAATATTTGATACCAATGAGTGGTATCAGAGCATGGTTCAACCCTTGGACTGGATGGGAAGTGTGTTTGTCATGCTTTTCTCTTGGTTCCATGTGTGTTTCTCATATCTAGGGTGTATTTTCTTGTTACATCCATGTTGTGTTGGCCATGGTGGCAGTGGTGTCACCATGGAATGGATGATGGTGTTGTTGTCAACATGTTGACTAGTTATGTGTTGTTCATGCTTATGTATTATCCGTGCATGCTTTCTAACATGTTTCTACATGTTGTACATGCATTGCTTGTTTATTATAGGTTATATATTGGTCGTGTCTGTGTAGTGTCCATGAATGCTTGCTTGCATGATGTTATATGTTGAACATGCATTGAGCGTTCATGCTTGGTTACATGTTTGTTATGCATGTGTATTTCCCATGTAAGTCAGCATGGATGATGTTGTCATGCAAAATAGATCATTGCATGCATTTTAGGTCATCATGGTGTTTTTGGTATGTTATTATGCTAATGAGTTTCTTGAGATAAAGCAAGAGATGAGGACCATCAAAGTGAAGTTGCGGAATTGGAACTCGAGGCAAGAGCATGTCGTCATACATGTTTGGATGTTAGGCATGTAGGTATGTAGGTTAAGTATTTTTATATGCATTGTGGTTATGAGTATTCCTTTCATTCTTTTGATTTTATGGTTACATACATTATAGATGCTAGTTGATTAGTGTGGTTATATGTACATTTGTTTGATAGTAATGAATGATAGAAAACTGTGGTGGTATGCATCGCTATTGTTATTTTATGTTAGATAATTTATCTGTTGTTGATGAGCATGATCTATAACTTCTTGTTGTGACATGCTATTGACTTGATGATTAGGGTTATTTCATTAACATCTTGAGTTTATATTTATCATGCTAAATTGGATTGGCTTATGCAGATGGTTAGAGTTATGACATTCAAGTATGAGTTGACTTAGTTTTGATATTGTGTTGTACTAATATAGACTGAGTGTGCATATGTGATTGTTATGCATGAGTGATAATTGTTTATGAGCTTATGATTTGACATGTTATTCATTTATTGTTATGAATATCATGATCTTATTTGTGTTTGAGTTGATGTGTTGTGAAGTTATATCGTGCTAATCTAGATTGATTCAACAGACAAGATAGCCTCCCCTAAGATACATCATTAGAGAACTTTTGAGGTCTAAAATGGGCCTCTTAAGAAAAATGTACAACCAAAATAAACTTTATTTGAACCAAGGAGTACCCATGTTGCATACTTTCGATGGACCCTGCTACATGAAAAGTTAGAAATGCATGAAAAAATGTTATTGCAATAATGTTTTTCATGTATTTCTCATTTTTCATGTAATAAGGTCCATCAAAAGTATGCAACATAGATACTCCTTGGATGAGGAATCAAGTTATGCATCAAACGAGTGTTCCTGCTCGAATTTTGAGTAAACCCATAGGGAGATAAGTTTAAAATACGAGTTGAAGTATGAAAGCACCACATATGACACCAATAGTGGTCAAAATGGATCTCTCCAACGCATATGATAGAGTCTCATGGTTTTACCTTCGCCTACTCATAATTCACATAGGGTTTTCACTTCCTTTGGGAAAGTGGATTATGGGAGATGTGACTATTATTTCCTTTACATTTATTTGGTAAGGATCTAATAGTTAAAACAATATGGAATATCATCAGAAAGGACATCCTATGGAAAATTATTCTTATCTAGAAACAGATTGCATTAGGAACCATATTAGACTAGATTAAAGAGGAAAGGGAGAGTTTAGTGAATTTATCCCACTAATGGAAGGCAATGACACTAACATTCCTAATCATATGTTCATATCTAGCATGGAGAGTGGGAAATGGGTAACAAGCAAGATTAGTGCTAGATGTAATAATGGGTTATGATAGAGACATATTCTTCTTTGATGGAATCATACAACACCTTTAGGTAATTGGAAAATGAATAGTTCACTTGATTCAAAATCTAGACAACACATCCCTACAATCTTAATGCTAGAGAAAGGAAACCAACCTTGGTTTAGAAGGAAATTTGGCCCAAACATAGGACCGCCTTTTAGCAATACTCAAGAAGGCACATATAAGGTTAGAAATTCCCTAAATTAACATGTGGGATTTGAATGGAGGGAGAAATTATACCCTAGTCTTAGATACTCATCACTCTTTGGAATAAGAATGGGAGATGAAAAAAGGTGGTGGCATAAGCTCTATAAAGTTAAGGCCCCTCCCATGAGTAAGTTGTTTATGTGGCTCATATTGAACAATAAAGTTTTAACACATGGGAAGCCCTCCAAAAAATTAAATTGAGTAGGTCTAAATATTTGTTTACTTTGTAGGTGTAGTGACAAAAACACTTCACATTTGTTATTCCATTGAAGTTTTGCTTAGAAATTTTAGATTAGGGCTAGGGATTTTTTTGGGTGTTTGGAGCCTTTGAAAATGTGAATCCATAGATATATGTCTCAATGTATGGTTTACTTGTGCTTCAGGGCAATCCCATTTCAAGTTAAATGGGGAATTGGATAGAGAGAAATGATGTTTTTTTTGAAGAGAAGATGGTGCCCACTTGTCAAGTAATTGTCTAGGTTAAAGCTTTATTTTCATATTATAAGGTTAACCCCAAGATTAAACCATGGAGAATTCTTTCAACAGTATAGGTGGATAAGTCATTGAACATTAAATTTTTAACATGGGAACCCTCTAAAAAGGAAATAAAGCAGGGCCAATTATTTGTTTTCTTTATAGGTGTAGTGATAAAAACACTTCACATTTGTTCTTGCATTGTAGTTTATCTCAAAACGTGTGGGTTGAAGTTGGGAAGTTTTGGAGTATCTAGAGACTTTGGAAATGTGAATCCATAGATACATGTCTTAATTTATGGTTTACTTATGCTTCAAGGAAATCTCATTTCTAATTATGTGGGGAATATGGATAGCTAGAAATGTTATTTGGCTTGAAGAGAAGATGATTCCCACTTTTTAGGTAGTTTAATAGGTTAGAGCTTTATTTGCATATGACAACGTTAATCCCAAGGTTAAACAACAAAGAATTATTTCACTGTATAGGTGGATAAGTCATTGAATAATAAAGTTTTAACATGGGAATCCCTCTAAAAATAAATAGAGCATGTCCAAGTATTTTTTTATTTCATAGGTATAGTAAGGAAAACACTTCACATTTTCTCTTGCATTTTAGTTTCTCTCATAAAGTTTGGGTTGAGGTTGGTGATTTTTTGGGTATCTAAAGACTTTGGAAATATAAATCCATAGATGTGTTTCTCAATGTATGTTTTACATGTGCCTTAGGGAAATCCCATTTCTAGCTCTGTGGCGAATATGGATAGCTGGAAATGCATATTGATGATGGCCACTTTTCAGGTAGTTGTCTAAGATAAAGCTTTGTTTTCATATTACAAGGTTAATCACAAGGTTAAACCATAGAAAATTATTTCTACAATATAAGTGGATAAGTCATTAGCTTGGGGGATTTTTTATGGGGCTTGTCAAGGCCTAGATTTAGTTAGTGGGATTGGCTTCATTCTATATTTTATAGACACACAAAGTTTAGGACAAAGGGAAATTCAAGGCCTTATGTTATTTGCTAAAATATACTTTAGGCAAAGGAAATGATAAGCATCAGATGATGGGTGATCCATCTAATGGTCATTAACTGGATGAAAGGAAACCTTCAAGTAGAAAATAGTTCTCTCCTTCCTCTAGCACTACAATTAAATTAAATATATAATCAATTTACTTGGATCAACTATCCTCATGTTTGTTGGGAGTACAACAAGAGTGTAGATCAACTTTCTAAAGAAATACTTGAACTACCTAAGCTTTATGGTTCTAGATGAAATTAAAGATGGTCATGCACTGGTCATCCATCACTTCGCGTTAAATGATTTCTAAACTTCTTTGTAACTTGTAATTTGACTATATTAGGCACTATTAAGTCTATGTTTTGTTTACATGATAGATAATATAGTTGATATTATCAAGGATGTGGAATTTGTTGGATGTACTGGGATTTTGTTTAGTTAGTGGGATTGGCTTCATTCTATATTTTATAGACACACAAAGTTCAGGACAAAGGGGAATTCAAGGCCTTATGTTATTTGCTAAAATATACTTTAGGCAAAGGAAATGATAAGCATCAAATCATGGGCGATCCATCTAATGGTCATTAATTGGATGAAAGGAAACCTTCAAGTACAAAATAGTTCTCTGCTTTCTCTGGCACTACAATTAAATGAAATATAAAATCAATTTACTTGGATCAACTATCCTCATGTTTGTTGGGAGTACAACAAGAGTGTAGATCAACTTTCTAAGGAAATACTTTAACTACCTAAGCTTTATGGTTCTAGATGAAATTAAAGATGGTCATGCAATGGTCATCCATCACTTCGCATTAAATGATTTCTAAACTTCTTTGTAACTTGTAATTTGACTATATTAGGCACTATTAAGTCTATGTTTTGTTTACACAATAGATAATATACTTGATATTATCAAGGATGTGGATTTTGTTGGATGCACTGGTATAGAGAAAGATTCTAACGATATATATATCTCGATGATCCACAATGGATTGTGCCTAGAGAACCCATATATATATATATATATATATATATATATATATATATATATTGCAATGGCCAAAAATTCAGTTGTGGTTGCTCAACTTCATTTCTCCATCACAAGCTTTTACATCATTTTTTGGGACATTTTATAAAATAAATTTCCCATTTGGGCATGTGCTAAATGACCTAATTTAAGTGTAATCAATATTCTTATATGGAACTCATATGCAATTAGAAATATAGCCATGAAATCAGCATTGCCAACAAAAAATTCATCAATTATCCATGAATGTATCCATCCATTTAAACTCTTAAAACTTAATCTTTGCTACAAATAAATTATCATAGTTGATACATTGGAAATTACATGTATAGTCATTTTCCTCATAAAATTATTACAAATCCTTAATTAATTTCACCTCTTTTGAGATACCCACAAAACCTATTACAACCAATTGAAAATTTTGAAGATTAATTTACATAATAAAAATAGACTTATGCTTTTTTATTTAAAAATATGGTTGTACTGCAACCTAACATACAAATATATGCTAGGCATCCCAAAATTCCCTCCCAACCAAATCTAACTTTTGACCTGTTATCTACAAGAAATAAGTCCATAATTCTCATATATAACAACAATAACATTATCAAACATCAACACATTAATAACAAAGACTATAACACTTATTTATTTTAAATTGCACTCAAGGAAAAAGTTCCATGGAAGTGTTTTTCAAGCACAACACAAGAAATGGATGGGATCCCCTTCATTGTTAAATAGTGTCCTAAACTATCTCATTTCTTTCAAGTACTTCAGGTTCTTTAAAAAATCTTTAATCCTAGGAACTAGAAAATCTTAACTATAACTATAACTATTGCACATACTATCAACCATGTTTCCTCATACATGCATGGCAATATATCCAACCATAGTGTTGTAGCTACCCAACATCAACACCACAACATACCTGAATAGTAGCATGAATTAATGTTTTCGTGAAAGGTAGAGTAATATGTTTGTATCAATTTCACAAAAATATATATATGATATGATATGATATGTGATAT
This sequence comes from Pinus albicaulis, assembly GCA_034641835.2. Taxonomy (NCBI): domain Eukaryota; kingdom Viridiplantae; phylum Streptophyta; class Pinopsida; order Pinales; family Pinaceae; genus Pinus; species Pinus albicaulis. The sequence continues at coordinate 82,149,408 of MU968359.1, read as the reverse complement.
ATACTACTTGTATCAATTTCACAAATATATATGATAGGCGTGTGCAGTACCTAGTACTCATAACTCAAATTCCATTAAACTAAAATTATGGAATTCACATTAATATTCCACAACTGATATCCACGAATGATTCCATCACAGGCCAAGGCAAACTATATATTTTATTTATTATTCCGAAAGTAAAAAATATACATTAAAGGCAAATATCAACACAAACTCTTTTGGAAGGACGAAGTGGGATCGAACCCTCGACCTCTGGCAGGAGAAACCTTTACTCTTTTGGAAGCACGAATTGGGATCGAACCCTCGACCTCTGACAGGAGAAACCTTTACTCTTTTGGAAGCACGAATTGGGATCGAACCCTCGACCTCTGGCAGGAGAAACCTTTACTCTTTTGGAAGCACGAATTGGATTCGAACCCTCGACCTCTGGCAGGAGAAACCTTTACAATTTCTGGGGTAACATCCCAAACTATGGGTCCGACAGATCTGCAGAGAGCGCATAGATACATAAAACAAAAAAGGTGTTCCTTCAATCCTCTCGGTGAATGAGAAGAAAAAAGCTGAGCAGCGCACAGGCGACGGCAATAAGATTCCCTTCTCTGAGCATAATCTTGCAAGCAAAAGAGCCTATATCTTTAGTAATCCTCTTGCCTTCCAATACCAGCAAATCTCTGGGCTTCCCGGCGAAAGTGAGAAGGACGAGTATGGTAATCCACGTTATAAGCATGGCCGGAAGTGTAGCGGCGAGCATGGCCACCATGGCCAGAACTCCGAAGACGGCACCCAGCAGCACCGAGGCGTAGAGCGCCGGCCACCCCACGCTTGGCACACCCGACTGCCATCTGAGCACGGATCTCACAGTTTTCCACAACGAGCAGATGAGAATCCCATAGATTGACACGAACAGAAGGAACCAGAACCGCCTGGTGCTGATCACTCTCAGAACAAACCTTCGATACAACAGATTTTCCCCTGTGTCTACCATCCCTTCTTATATATAAAATCTTCGGACATCAAAAGCAAATCTGCCAAAATGGGGGGATTGGGGTTTTGTTTCTCACAGACCGTGTTGGGTATTTTTGGAAAATGAAGATTCCATGGGAGAAGAGCACGACTGAGGGCAAAAAGGATCTGAGCTGATCTGGGACAGCGGGCAGGGTTGTTCAGAATTTAAGCACTGCACTGTTTTCCACCTCAAATCCGCAAATTCATGAACCCACTCACACAAAAGGACTGCGCTCGACTTATGCGTTACTTGGAGTCGAGTGTAGGGAAGGTCTGAATATACAACGCTTCTTTCTCTGCACAATCACACCCACCGTCACTTCACTAACAAGGATGGAATTTGACAAACCTCAAATACAATACACTTTTCAAGATTTCTTACCAAATCATTTATTTAACTTAACCTTCACAATTGGTAGGGTTGGAATTGGAATGGATACCTCCAAAGTAGCATAGTTCTTATTTTATTTTATTTTGTAGTTATTAATATGCAAGCATGATAAATGTTGTTCTCTCGTTATTCAAGACTACTCTCTTTCTGCAATCATCTGTTACCTCCCCTCTCCCCCTTTACACACTTCTTCCATGCATCTTCGCCCTTTAGACGATTTCTTCCACAGAGACACTATTCTGTGTAATTATTTTCTTTGGCAAATCAATGGTTGAACCTCAACGGAGTAAGTCGACGACATAGATCGATAGTGGGACCTCAAAGTGTACAATTGTGAGCCCTTCAAGGAGATCTTCTGCAAGGATTTGATATTGAGCATTGGTGGAGGCAAAGATGGATGCAAAATAGGCGTGCACGCGCGCACGCATACACACATATATATATATGATAGGTTTGACATATAAACACTGAATAGAGTAGCGGTATAACAGGATATAAGAGATAGACTAGACAAAGCAAATATGTTTATAAGACACAATCAAAGATCTTCCATTAATATATATGCATCATTACAGAACTTCAGAACTTCATAAAGATTTTGTTCCTCAGCATCCTTAGATGAGGCAAGAGGAGAGCATACACTTCAGAATATGCAAGACTCTTGGAACACGACTTATACAAAACCTTGGACACTAAAAGCACAGACGCTGGAAGACTCTCTGAGATGTGATGCCTGAATGGTGAGGCTCGTCCCTTATTTATACAATCTTGGACACTGACTAGAAGAATCCTGCTTAATTAGATCTAGATTGAATTTTATGGAAAGTATATTTGCATAGTAATAGCAAATCGTCCTATAGATCTTTAAGAGACTTCACATCATGGAGTTTAGGACAACCCACAAAACCAAATCTTGTACTATAGATCTAAAAAGATATTACACAATGGAGTTTAGGACAACCCACAAAACTTAATCTTGTACTATAGATCTAAAAAGATATAACAAAGTGGAGATTATGATAACCCACTGAACTGATACAACACTCTATTATATTATGGTGGATGAGTGGTCCCACCATGCTTCCTTAGTTATCCTCATCAAATGAAGTTAGGAGAAAGTCTCCTATATCATTGATGTCATATATCCAGTGAGGAGCGTACATGTTGAAGTTTCTAAAAAATGATGACATGTACATGCTCAGAACATATTCATCAAATGGGACTGCAGTCTCAGCAAAGAAATTTTTATATTTTTTTATATTTGATTTGTTTTTGTCATATTTTTTTATTTTATTTTTATGTTTTATTACCAAGATGAAAATCAACACTCAAAACAAAAATTATTAATGTTGCATCAACACTTTTCAAAATTAGCATGAAAATCACTAACGTTTTAAAACAAATGTTCATACTTGATAAATAAAAAATCACCACATTTCAAAATCAACATGAAAATCATGACATTTAAAAAAAAAATCAAAGAAAATTTAAAGTTCCAAAATATGCTAAAAAACAAACGAAGGTAATTTTACTTCACCATTTTTCAAAATCGACATCAAAATCATGACATTTTAAAAAAATAAAAAAATCATAAGAAAATTTAAAGTGCCAAAACTAAGCTTAAAAAAAAAGGGTGATTATGCATCACCACTTTTCAAAATTGGGTGCTTTCTTTGCTACCTCAAAAAAATAGGTAGCGGGTCACTTAGCTATTTGATCGGTAACTATGTTTTACTTCTAACTTTGAAATGAGGATATCTAAGTGGATCTTCATGGGTTAATTCAAGTTTTGGCCCTTCATATTTGATTTGGAACTTAAACCATGCTTCTGATTTTGCAGCGTCCTCTATATCTTGGTGCGCAAAATATATGAATTGTGGTCGAGTTAAAGATAGAACGAATTCATCCCTAGGGAATTTTCTATACAATACTATTTGGAACCAAGGATTCCAAAGGGGAAAAGGACTTGATATTTCTCCACACGACACATATAAAGTGGCATACCTATATTTTTTTACAAATCCGAACAAAGTGCAGTAATCCATATAACTGATATATGGATAAAAAACAAATACACATCCAGTGTAAGGGTATCTAATTGACCTATAGTAGGGATTATTCAAACTCTTATTGACCCAATATGTTAAAATTTTATTGAGCACTAAAGATGGTAAACAATACAATGCCTGACCAAAACATGACCAACACATACAATATTTACATGATTTACATATTAAAACCCAATGGTGACTAGATGGAGCAGGAAGAGGAGAAAATGTGACCTTATCTTCTCGAGACAAAACCTTAATATCTAAGAACTTTCTTCCTTCTCTCGTTAGTAAATCAACAACACAATTTTCTCGCCTGACTTTATATTCAATAGTAGTCGTATCCATCTAACCAAAGGCTCCATTTGAGAACTCTGTGATTTCCCTATTCAAGCAATATGTTATTGGTTAATATTTCTTTCATCTGTTGCAATTTTGGTGTCACTGTAAAATGAATTGGTTTAAGAAACAATTTAAATCTCTTTATCCCATTCTTTACATCAAGGATTTCCTTGTGGGAGGAGGGATAGTTTACTTTTGCATTTTTTGATGTTCCTGATGCATACATACATTTTTTCTCTCTCTTTGAATGCTTTTATAAAAGAACTCTAGCCTAGGTTTCATCAAATTCATCAAATTCTAATATAAATGGAAAATCAATATCAAGTAGATGCAAACTTGGGATGTTTTGAACCTTTTGTTTTATGGTATAGACAACCTTTTTCATCTGCTCAGTCCACTACACTCCTGGATTAAATAGTTGTTGAAGACGCTTGATATATAAAAATTGTTTTTCATAGAACTACTTGATATAATTTAGGCAACCCAATAATCTTTGTAGTTGCTTTCTATCCATTATTTCATCTAGAAATTGTTGAAGATCTTTCAAAACATGTTCTCGCAACTCAACTCTACCTTGGGTAAGAATCAGACCAAGATATTCATTCTTGGTTTGCCCAATCACAAATTTTGAGTGAGAGTTGGACAAGACTAAGCCATGATCATAGACCCTTTCATGGACAAGGTTTAAATGATGTTTGTACTCTAACATCTTTTGAATAAACAAGTAAGTCATCAATATAAACAATAACAAATTCAAGATCTCAAAATATATCTCCATCCTCTTTTGGAATTCAGAAGGTGCATTCTTCAAGCCAAAAGGCATCGCACACCATTGATATTGTCCAAAAGGGACTACTAAAAAAGTTTTGAACCGATCTTAAGAAACTGTTCCTATTTATCAGAATCCACTTTTTAAATCAAACTTACTAAAAATATTATTTTGGTCTATTTTTTAAAACATAATTTCTTTGGTAGGAAGGGGATACTTGATAGGAAGTAATATTTCATTTAAGGCTTTGTAATTTATAACAAGCCTTTTCTTTCCTATTTTCCATTATGAGTGTTTATTTACATAAAATGTTGGGAAAGCCTAGGGACTTCTACTTGGCTCTATTAAATTGTGATGCAATAATTATTCAATCTCTTGTTTGCATAACTGCACTTCTTGCGATGACATTGAATTTGTTGATACCTTTTTAGGTCATCCACTAAATCCCTCTTTATAAGGAATATCTACAAACTATTATTCCTGGGACCAAAATCCATTTGGATATTTGGAGGTGTAGTCATTGCTTAGCTTCTCAGTTATTTCTTTCAATTCTTCAATCCCACGTAGTTGTGCATGCCTGAAAATGTTCCTTATCTTGGAAAATATGTCTATATATTCATTAATGGGGTCAAGTTGGTTATCAAATATTCTTATTATAAAGTCACTTTTGAATGCTACTTTGACAACTTTTCCTTGAATATGCAAAACAATAGCATCACTTCCAATAGTAAGTGGCTTATGTCTTCTTATAGAATTCTAGCCAAGGAGGATATCACAACTAGCATCAAAACAATACAAGTTTACACTAGTATTATAGCCATTTATAAGGATTGGAAAATCAGGAGAAATGATTTGATTGTCATGATAGTTTTATTAACTTATCTGAAATGAACTTGGGTCAACTATCAATGATAAGATGGAATAGGATTGAATTTTTCACAACTATTCATTGTTCATGTGTCTACTTAAGCATCTAATGAATATTTCTTAATGTCTTTAACTTTTATATCAACTGAAATAACAAGTATATCATCAAGCCCCTTAATTTCACGAACTGTCTGGTTGTGATGCTCATGTTCATCCTCATTAACATTTATATCTTGCAGTTGGTAAACAATTTGTGTTGTTAGTAAATATGTAATTTGTTGTCGTAGTTTTGAAAGTTCATAGATATCTTTTTTAACAGATTGTACTAACTCATCAATTATTTTTTTCTTTAATTTAATAGCATTCTCTTTAAGTCTGATCTGCGCTTCTAGCCATGATTTCGTATCATCATGAGAAGTTTATGTTTTTCCTTTTAATTTTTGTTGTTGAGAATCAAGAGGATGCACATACCTTGGTTGATCATCTTGGATTTTTTGAGATGTATTTTCTTTATCAATAATTTCTTCTTCTTTAGGTGGCAGTAGTTGGATGAGATTAGGTGGAGGGGAGATCATTAGAGGATTTTTCAGCCCAAAACTGTTATGAATTTACACATATATAATATGTAAACCAATCAAAATCTTTTAAATTAAAAATGAGGTACTTGAAAATATCTTTAAGGGAAAATAAAAAAAGCTACTTTTTTAATTGTATTTTTGGCTTATCTCCTTATAGGTTCACTTGATGGATGCAAAATTAAACTATGCATCTAATGAGTACCCATTATGTGTTGAGTGTGTATTATATTATTTCCACTAGTCGCACGCGTGGGGGGTTGGTCACAGGGGGGGCGATAGCCCCCCCTGTTCATTGTGTTGGGTACAACAGGGGAGCACCATGGGAAATTTTGTTTGGACCCTATATTAGGTGGGCAGACCTACCTAGGGTTTTGTGCATGGGTTTTGCACCTAGTTTTGGGCATGATGGTTTTCTGTCCATGGTATTTTGTAGATCTAGTCAAGGGAACTACGATTTTTTTCTAATCTAGGGTTAATGGATTGGGATCTATGAATGCTTCGACATCTATATATGTATTGTAACATTGAAAGGAATATAGTGAAAAATCAATCTGGTAGTCCCGGTTTTGGGATCTAGGGGAAAATATCAGTGTATATTCGCTTTATGTTTTATGTTCTCGCCATTGTACATTTTCTATGTTAAGAATTCGTTTGCAGGTAATTTTTGTGCAGGGTTAAAATCTACATTATGCCTACCTTTCAGAAGACCCACATTGATAAAAATTGAAGACACATTAAAAAAATGTGTTAAACGTGCTTTTTTAATGTATCTTCATTTTTTATGAATGTGGGTCTTCTCAAAATTATGCATAAGTAGGTACTTGTTAGATGTGGAATTTAATTTCACATCTAACAAGTGTATACACTTGAAATTTGAGTGAACCTATAAGGAGATAGACCAAAAATACAATACAAAAAGTAGTTTTCTTATTTTTCCTCTGAAATTCATCACTCTTATTTTATTATTTTTCCTTAGGAGGCCACTTTTAGGAAGAAATTTCCTCTAATGATACATATCATAGCTATCTACTACGCTAGGTTGTTGGAGTGTATTAGGTCACTATATTACTAGTGTAGTCCTCTATTGTTGCTAGTGTAGTCCCTTATTGTTGCTAGTGTAGCCCTCTTATTGTTATTTTTGTAACCATGTAGTCCCCATATTGTTATTATTATGCCCCATAAAACCCCACTATTGTTATTTTTGTGCCCTTATATTATTATTGTTAGGTCGGCTAGGATTATATTGTGACCCCATGGAATCCTATATATAGAAAGGAGGTTTTTCCATTTGAATCACCCAAGAATTGTTCATTTATGTAATTTAAAGGAGGTTTCCCCCTCCAAGTGGTTAATTTATAAGGCGTTGATCTCACTTTTCTTCTATTTTTTGAGCTGGTTTCATAACATTTGGTATCATAGCTTTAGATTCTAGGGTTTCTCTGCTTCAAATAGGTCATTGTGGCATTTTCACTATAAAAAAATTTCTACAAAGGTTCAGAAGCTAAAAAAAAATCCCATTTGCGAAGAAATTCCGATGAACGTCGTGTAAAAATTTGAGATCTTTGTTCACAATATTTTTAGAAATATGATCTGTGGAAGTTAGGGTTTTTGCAGTCTCCCGAATTTCATCTCAAAGAGGTGACATTGGGAAAATCGTCATAACTCGCTCTCTAAGCATCGAATTGGAATTCTATAAAAATTCCCTAAAATGAAATGGACTTTAGTTTACTGTGTATCAATTTCATAGGCAAAGGAGGAAACAATGACACGTGGCATGCCGTACAATTTTTCTCTACTAAACGAGTCCATAATTAGGTCATTGCGGGAGATTAGGCATAAATTTGCCTTGAAGAATCCAAATCAGGTCAGACCTGTGACATTGGAAAGAAGATTCAGAATGCTACTAAAGGACTGAAGGTAAAATATCAGGGATCTCAAATTCTAGAGATACATCAGTTTCAATATCGAGCTTCTCAAAAGAAAGAGAAACGTGTGTATTTTTTTTTCAATTTACATAAGTCTTGTTGAAAATTCATTTTGAAGTGATTCCAAGGGCATATTGAAGCACAGATATCAGTATTGGGTTCTAAAATGCCCCCCTAAAAAAAATTCAACACCCATTAAGCCCTCATAAGGCTATACCATGACCCATGAAGAGGAAGAAGTGCAACATGATATATCAAAATTACAAGACCAAGTGCACCAAGTTTCTCTCTCGTAAAGAGAAACAAAAAATGAAATGGAAGTTTTGAAGAAAGGCTTGGAAGTTAAGATGGATGGTTTGAAGAAATTCATGGAAGCTAATATGTATCGTTTGAAGAAAGGCGTGGAAGCTAAGATGGATGGTTTGACGAATGGCATGGAAGCTAAGATGGATGACATGAAGAATGATCTAAAAGCAGACATGGAAGGCTTGAAGGAAGGTTTGAAAATTTTGATACAAGAAATGGTTCCAAATGGTGAAAAGGTTGTACAGGAAACTCATGATGAGAACAAAATAAATGTTTAAGTATGAAGGGTTTTTGTGGTGCATTATATTAGATATCATTTTTGGGATTCAAATGCGTTAAGTAAGTCATTCATCTATGACCATTTCCATGATATGTAGTCATAACTGACTAATTTATCATGATTTTTGAATAGTCCACTTAACACTTATTGCATCAGGTGATGCTCACAAGGGTGAAGAAGTGGGATTGAAACTAGTGAAATGAATCACATAGCGTCAATCATCACTTCCGGGGCTTGCACCTGGTAACCAAGACTTCTCAGGAGGTCACCCATCCCAGAACGCCTCGGGCTCAAGCACGCTTAACTGTGGAGTTGTACCCACAATCAAGCCCGCTTAGCTTGCTACCTCATTTGCAAAACCTTAGCAAGAACCATTCAAGTAGAGCTCCCTTTACTCATTGTATTTAAGTATGAAGGGTTTCCATAGTGAATTTATTAGATATATCATTTTTGGGATTCAATTGCATTAAGTAATTCATTCATCTATGACCATTTCCATGAGATAAATTCCCACTTCTTCACCCCTGTGAGCATCACCTGATGCAATGTGTGCTAAGTGGACTATTCAAAAATCATGAGAAATTAGTCAGTTATGACTACATCTCATGGAAATGGCCGTAGATGAATGACTTACTTAAGGCACTTGAATTCCAAAAATGATATTTAAAATAAATGTTAATTTTGATTTCATAAACTCGAATATTGGATTGAAGACCCACCATATTCCAAATATCGATATGAGTAATTTTGATGGCAAGGATCCCATAACATGGATACTACATATGGAGAAATATCTTTATCTCCATAATGTGAAAACCACAGAAAAGGTACACATTGAAACTTTACATTTAGAACAAAATACATTTTTATGGTATCGATGGCTTTGATCTAGTAAATATATTGTCAATTTTTATGGAGGAAATGATAGCACATTGTGAGGATACAAAGAGAAACACATTATTTAGCCAATTGATAAATCTAAAACAAAAGGGTTCAATGGTGGAGCACATTGAGGACTTCCAAAAATTTAATATAAGGGTAACTAATATTCCAGATGAACATAGGATTGATATCTTCATATGGACTTTAAAGGATAACATCCAACATGATGTTCACATTTGGGAACTTGATTGATTAGAGAAGGGATTTAGGTTGGCAAGAAAAATTGAAAGTAAATTTATGGTGACAAGGAAGCCTACCACTCACATCTATAAAGATGGAAGTGTTGCTACTCCTATACTTCCACAACCTACAAGGTTGACACCCCAACATTTCGAAGAAAAAAGAGAAAATGGCTTTGCTACAGTTGTGATAAAAAATACACTAAAGGTCATAAGTGTGCTGAGAATAAATTATTTTACACAGATTGTGAAGAGGAGGAAGAAAATGAACAAGAAACTTCAAAAGAAGTGGATATACACCAGGAACCAACCCTAGATAAATAATAAATGAGTCCAACCATATCTTGTAATGCATTGGCAGGAATCACCACTCCTCAAACTCTCAAGATATAAGGATATATCAAAGAGAAAAATGTAATAGTGTTTATTGATTCAGGTAGTACCCATAATTTTATTCATTTTAAGGTAGCCAAGGAATTGAATTTCTTCCTATACCCAGCACCAGAGTGTCAAGTGATGGATGCAAATTGAGGGACTATAACTTTCTCTGAAAAATGCCATAATGTCAAGCTAACCATGGGGGAATATGTATTGAATATTCCAATTCTTTCCATTCCAATGGGAGATGTTGATGTTGTACTAGGAGTATAATGGTTGCAATCTTTGGGGACGATAGCTTTTAATTTTCAAGAAATTTTCTCGAATTTTTTTTCGGAAGGAAAGGAAGTTTAATTGTGGGGTATCGAAAGGAATCTAGGAAAGATAATAAGCTCTAATGTCATGAAAATGATTCTTAAGAAAGAACAACGACATGTAATTGCACAATTATGCTCACTATAAGTTCCAACATAAAAATCATCTATTTTTCCAGATCTCCAAAAAGTCTTGGAAAATCATTCCAAGGTTTTTGAAACTCCCAAAGGACTCCCACCCATTCGTGATCATTATCATGCTATTCATTTTATTCCAGGAAATGTTCCTCCAAACATCAGGCCTTACAGATATCCTTATGTCCAACAGAGTGAAATTGAACGTATGATTGCAGAAATGTTAGAGGCTAGTATAATTTAACCTAGTCAAAGTTCTTTCTCTGTTCCAGTAGTATTGGTTCACAAGAAGAATGGATCATGGCACATGTTTTCGGGTTATAGGGAGCTCAATAAGCTCACTATTAAAGATAAATTTCCCATTCTCGTGATTGATGAATTATTGGATGAATTACATGGAGAAATTTATTTTACCAAGTTGGATCTTCATTCAGGATATCATCAAATTAGAATGAAGACTGAAGATATTCTGAAAACAACATTTCGAACTCATGAGGGTCATTATGAATTTTTGGTCATGCCTTTTGGCCTTACCAATGCACCTTCTACATTTCAATGGTTGATGAATTCCATTTTTAATCCCTTCCTTAGAAAAATTGTGTTAGTATTTTTTGATGATATACTAATCTACAGTAGGTATTGGAAGGATTATGTTCAACATGTTGACAGGGTGCTCAAACTATTGGAGGAGAAACAATTATATGCAAAAACCTCCAAATGTTTCATTGGAGTACAAGAGGTGGAATATATGGGTCATATTGTATCTCAGGAGGGTGTTAAGGTAGACCCTAACAAAATTAAAGCCATTAAGGAATGTAAAGTCCCCATAACCATAAAGTAGTTACGAATATTTCTCGGGTTCACAGGGTATTATCACAAGTTTGTTAATAATTATGGGAGAATAGTAACACCTCTAACAACATTATTAAAGAAATATGCATTTTCATGGACTCCTGAAGCAACTAAGGCCTTTGAACATCTTAAAGAGGCAATGTGCCTAATACCAGTATTAGCTATGCCGGACTTCACAAAAACCTTTATTGTGGAATGTGATGCCTCAGGAAATGGAATTGGTGTTGTTTTAATGCAATAAGGAAGACCCATAGCTTTTGAAATTTGTCCAACCAAAGGAAATTATTTACAAAAATCTACTTATGAGAAGGAAATGTTGGCAATACTACATGCACTAAAGAAATGGTGACCTTACCTAATGGGAATACACTTCAAGGTAAAAACTGATCATGATAGTCTTAAATACATTTTGGAAAAAAGACTATCTTCAGAAGAGCATCAAAAATGGGTCACAAAGATGTTGGGTTATGAATTTGAAATCATCTACAAAAACAGGGAAGCTAAATGTTGTTGCAGATGCACTCTCGAGAAAGGATGAGGAGGTGGAAGGATTTCTTTGTGCCATTTCTATTATCCAACCAGATTGGATAACCGAAGCAAGGGAGGAATGGAAGAATGACGAAGAAGTGTCGAAGCTCATTCAAAAATTGTAGCAAGATCCCAGTACATCTGACGAATTTAGTTGGAAAAATGATCCCTTATGGTACAAAGATCGCTTATATCTTTGTAAGAATTCTCAACTAAACAAAAGATTCTTTTGGAATTTCACACCTCTCCTGTATGACACTCGGGATTTTTAAAAACATACCACAGGGTGAAGAAAGATTTTTTTTGGGATTGCCTTAAATTTGATATTCAAAAGTTTGTGGCAGAATGTTTGGTTTTGTAGAAAAATAAAGTTGAGACAATTAAGACCCCGGGTGTGCTACAACCTTTACCCATTCCAAATCAATGTTGGGAGGAGGTTTCAATGGATTTTATCACAGGTTTACCTAAGTCCGAAGGAAAGAGTGTCATCATGGTGGTAGTTGATAGACTTACCAAGTACGCACACTTTTGTGCATTATCTCATCCATTTAAAGCAAGTACATTTGTTACTGCATTTATGGAAACAATTAAAAATCTACATGGAAACCCAAATATTATTGTAAGCGACAAAGATTCCATTTTCACTGGTAATTTTTGGATGGAATTATTTTCTTGTTTGGGTACTCAACTAGACCATACCTCATCTTATCATCCTCAATATAATGGTTAAACTGAGATAATGAACAAATGTTTGGAAGGATATCTTCGTTGTTTGTATATGATAAACAAACATTGGGTCAAGTAGTTACCTATGGCTAAATGGTGGTATAACACTTCCTTCCATATTACAGCAAAAATGACCCCATTTATGGCACTTTATGGATATCATCCACCGTCGATCACACCATCTTTAAGAGAAAATTTTAAGGTTCAAGCATTGGAAGATCACATCGAGAATCAACAACAAGTTCTCCAACTCTTAAAGGATAACCTAAATTTGGCACAAAATCGAATGAAACAACAAGCAGATCAACATCGCAGCAACAAAAGTTTTGATGTAGGAGACTAGGTATTTTTACGACTACAACCATACAAACAAATGTCCCTCAAGCAAGCTAATAAGGATAATAAATTAGTGCCAAAGTACTATGGTCCTTAGGAGTTTTTGCAAAATATTGGTACTATGGCATACAAATTGGAGCTTACTGCTTTTTCACGAGTGCACCCATTTTCCCATGTTTCATGCTTCAAGAAGGTTATAGGTGGCAAAATTCCAGTTCAAACAATACTACCAGAACTTGATGAGGAAGGAAAGATAATATTGGAACCTGAAGCAGTCACGGAAATAAGAACTCGACAGCTACAAAATTGATCAATTTCAGAGTATCTCATCAAGTGGAAGAACTTACCCACATAATATTCCACATGGGAGGATGAGAATTTTATACAAAATCTTTCAGAGCTACTAAAGCACCGAGGACAACACTTTTTGAAGGAGAGGGGCATGTTAGGTCCCTATATTACTAGTGTAGTATCTTATTGTTGTTAGTGTAGCCCCCTTAATGTAATTGTTCAATTGCTATAGTCCCCATATTGTTATTATTGTGCCCCATAAAAGCACCCTATTGTTATTGTTGTGCTCTTACATTATTATTGTTAGGTCATCTAGGATTATATTGTGACCCCATGGACTCCTATATATAGAAAGGAGGTTTTTCATTTGAATCATCCAAGAATTGTTCATGTATGTAATGTAAAGGAGGTTGCCCCCTCAAAGTGGTTGATTTTGTAATATTCCAAATTAGGAGAAACAAGAATATTGAACATAAAACTGGAAATTGCATTAAATATCAATACATCAAAACATGAGAAGATCATAGAGCCATTTTATTAGATATCATAGGAGAAAAATGAGTACAAGATCTTGAGGAAAAATACACTCAAGCTAGGCAAAGCAAGCCTCAAATGACTGAGTACACCAAAACATGAAATACTGCTGCTACACAAAATGACAGAAGGCCATGATTGCGCAAACCTATTGAGAATAACTGCAGCTAGAAACTAAGAATACATGGATCTGCTAATATAGTGCTCATAAAATTTTGGGATCAGATATCTAAACTCTCTAGCACAATTCCAAGACAACCTAGAAAGGGTTTCCAAAAATAAACAACATGAAAAATGCAGCCCTAGGGCTGAATTATGCTATGCAACTGAATAACTAATGGGAGGTGGCTGATATGATAATAAAATATCTGATAATCCTCCCCACTAGATTTTTGGATGAAGGGTTGTTCCCCTCACAAGAAAAAAAGCTCGGTAACTTCGGTTCTCAACCCTCCACTGCAACTTCCTCCATGAATTGCAAAATTCCTGAAGGAGATTGCGCTACTGAAGATGGTTGAAGATTGGCCTGATGCTGGATGATGGAATTAAGATCAAAGGAGCCTCTCATGAGTGGGAACTCAAATTCCCCTAAGGATGAGGGTGGTAATTCCCCCCAGAAACATCCTTGTGCTAAATAGCACAACGGACTCCGCTAAACAGATGAAGCATGCAAAAAGTCATAAAATACCAAACATAAACAATATTCAAAATGAATTATATGGCTACCATCCCATTCTTTATATGCATTGTGAGCCTCCTACCCCTTGGTCCCACTCAATAATGTTGTTACTCTCATGGAGAATTCCTCCCATTATGACTGCAATTTCCTCCACTATCTCCACTCCCTCCATGATTGTGATGTTGATTTGGTCAACCTTGACCCCATCCACATGCATTTACCCCATTCACACCAAGGGTTGCTTTATTCAACTAGCTACAATGATCCACTTCCACACTAGAAGTGGTGTTATTCCTACTAAAGAGATTTAAGGGTCTCTCTACCCACTTATTCATCTAATTTATGAAGAAAATAAAAATTTAATATTGCAACTAGCTAAAAGTTAATTAGAAATATTACAGTCCTCCCCTCCCAAATGTTGCTTGTCCTCAAGAAACTGAAAATATGGATGTTTCAAAATCTTCTCTCCTTCCCAAATGGCATCCTCATCCAGTAGATTCCTCCATCGAATCAGATACTCTCTAATCACCCTGTTTCTTAGTTGCCTCTCCCGAGTATCCAAGATGGTTTCTGGTTGTAAAACTAGATGGACCTCATCATCAATAGGTGGGAGATCCATAGTCGAAACTACATGTTGTCTAATGGCCTTCTTGAGGCATGAGACATGAAAAATGTTGTGGATATTACTCCCAATGGGAGCTCCAACTCATATGCTACTTCCCCAACATGACGGATCATCCTGTATGGCCCATAGAAATGGGGCTTAAGCTTCTCAGCCCCCTTCTCCTTTAGTGTAGATTGTTTGTAAGGCTAAAGATGGAGATAGACCAAATCATCCACCTCAAACTGCCTCTCTATGACGCAGGCTGAGCCTGCAATAACCAGGATCTTTTCTTCTCATGTATATACAAACATACGCCTTAACCAATATCCTCAATATACTCCTATTTCATCTTCTTTTGGAAGCTTCTTTATTACAAAACAACATTGGTTGTGAAACCATGATAATTACACATCATTCCAAATTTTCACTATAACTTCCATTCAACTCACATACTTTCATCATACCTCATTCTCATTCAATAGGGCTTTTATAAAACCCAAATCTCAAAATCTTAAAACACAACTTCATAAAAAAGTTCAACTCCAATATAAGTCTTCATACCCACCATTCAATTACAAAGCCAAATCTTTACATACACCCTTTTAAGATTAGATTTCAACTCACAATCAAAATTCAAATGTACCCATGGTTTAATTCACTTGACATTGTTTATCATTTCCACACGCAAACTCTCCAGCAAACCATACTTTCATAACCCAAAGACTTGGACTGCATCCTCATTAAAAAAACTTCATTTGAAAGTTCGCCCAATCAATATTATGAAACAATCTATTTTTTTTTCTCATTTGTGTGAATCACCCCAAATCTCATCTTTCGTTTTTTTATAACGCTGGAGTACAAAATCAAAATTCAATAAAAAGGTGCGCCCCTGCTTTCACTGTTTACCGGTCTCTATTTTTAAATGGAGTTATGTATTCTAATAGGAATCGACTTTTACAGCAGCCTATTTAATAACAACGAACCACATAAATTTACCCGATTTCCAGCTTACCTCCACAAATGTCCTCCAATTTCTGTTGCGCCTTCACAATGATTCAATCCATGAACAGATAGTGATGTATAACTGATTCCAAAAGTTTCAAACTTCTGAAACGTCCAGATGCCCAGTAACTACAGTGCTATAGCTTATTTCTTGATGATCCATCGATTTTTTATTCGATACAGTCCATTACTTGATTGCAATTACCGTAACTTTCGTTCCTGCTTTAGCTGTTGGCTCAATACAGAATCTGAAGTCGATTCTTCCAAACTCAACTTTTCCTCAACTTTTGTTCAGCGCACCTGCACACCTTCCAATCACTTAAATAACATCATTATTTAACTGTCATTCAGTGCTTCATTACAACCAACCTGTGCGTTCTGTGACAACATAAATTGACCGGATTTTAACTCAACCATAGCTTAGATAAGGATCAATCTTCACAGCGTTCCATTTGCCATGAATCACCAATGTTCCATCGGTTGTATGGTGAATTTAAAAACATCGATTATACAGTTCGATCTTCAATTGACTTAAATCGATCTTTACTAGAATCGATTTCTTTCCCTTATCTCTAACACAATTACTGTTGGAATCTATTCATAAAATCATGACCGAACATTTTCACACATTCTGTACATTGTTATTAAAACTGAATAGATCCTCTACTTCATGATGAAGCAGCTGGGCGCTCGATTTTTTTTCATTGCTGGCAATTAACCCCACAGATAGATATAAAATAGTCTCTCATTCATTAACACAGCTTTACCACATACTTAGCAGTCATCATATCAACGTTAAATAGCATCAAATCATTTCGATTATGCAAAGCCTTATGCCAGAGATTAATTCCTAGTTTTAAACACATTCACACACTCAAATTCAACATGCTCATATGACTCAAAAGTTACAATCCTCATATATAAAAAAGAATAAACACTTACAAGAACTTTCGATTCATGGCCAGATCTTCAACATTTAGGCCCTAACAATTGCTGAAGGCTTACAGCCTTGCTGTTCAAGCCTGATTTTAGCCTCACACTCTCTCACAATCTCTAATGTATTTTCCTCTCAAAACCCCCTCCTATTTATACAATTTTAAAAGTAATCTAATTTAATTCTTTATCCCTTCAATTCCTCAACAAACCCCTAAATCTCTCAACATCCCTAAAAGATATATCCTCATCCCTAAAACTTAGAAACTAATCCCAACTTAAGCTCCTTCATTAATTCTAAATAATCTAGAAACTAATTTCTCTCCTATTTACAATTTCTCACAAATAATTAATTAATCACTCAAAATAAATTTAATATTTACATGAAATTTCTTCAAAACATGAAACCCCCTAGCTTAGGTAAAATACAATGTGTTTTTCGGAGATGATGCTCCTGCATCACTCTACTCGACCACGAGTTGCATACAACTTCTGTTGATTCTGGGTTGTAGCAATGTTGGCCTTGAGAGCACGGAGTATATCCTGACTCTCTTGGATCCACTCCTTAGCTCTAGGATTATTTCTTGCTCCAAACATAACATCAACAAATGATAGAGCAATATACCCATATAGAGCCTGAAATGGAGACATACCGATTGACATATGGAATTTCGTTTTGTAGCAGTATTCTCCCAAATGGAGCCAGCGCAACCATGCTCTTTGCTGCCCCAAAACATAGTTTTTAAAGTATCCTTCCAACCATTTGTTTACTATCTTTGTCTGCCCATCTATCTGGGGGTGATAAGCCCATCTATCTGGGGGTGATAACTGGTACTCGATGTCAACTCAGTACCGACCAAATGGAAAAGCTCTTGCTAAAAGCCACCCTTGAAGCAACTATCTCTATCACTGAATATGGTCTTAGGAAGACCATGAAGTCTAAAAACATCTATAAAGAAGAGCTCGACCACTTTTGAAGCAGTGTACCATGAAGAAATAGCAAAGAAATGTGAATACTTTGTTAGTCAATCAACAACTACAAAGATACAATCCTTGCCCTATAAAGCTGGTAAAATGTTAATGAAATCCATGGAAATACTCTCCCATTTTCCTTCTGGAATAGGGAGTGGCTATAACAACCATGTAGGATGGTTTTTATCTCCTTTGTTCTACTGGAAAACTACACAATCCTTGATGTGCTGGAGCACATCCTCCTTGAGACCCTTCCATGAGAATCTCTCTCGAATGGCACAAATGTCTTGGTGAATCCTTGATGGCCTGAGAGTGGTGAATCATGTGTTGCATGAAAAATATTCTCCTTGAGCCTAGAATCTCTAGTTAAGAAGATCTGGTCCCAGTAATAGATGATCTCATCCATCACTCTATACCTCTCATCGGTCACCTTCCCATCTAGGATCTCACATGCAAAGTAGTCTTTGGAATACTCCACCAATAGTTGGGCCTTCTAATCTGTATCCACACTCATCAATGACAGAACTTCTGGTCTCTGTGATAAGGCATCCTCTACCACATTACTCTTCCCCTTGACATATTCAATGTCAAAGTCATATGCCTAGATTTTTCTAACCCATTTCTATTGCCTCTCTTGGTGCTGCTTCTCCTCAAGGAAATACCAAAGAATATTGTGATCAGTCTTCACTCAGAATCTGTTTCCCACCAAATATTGTCGTAATTTGGCCAATGCATGCATAATAGCCAACATTTCCTTGTCATATATAGGATACAACCTCTCATAAGGCAGAAACTTCCAACTCTCAAAAGCTATGGGGTGGCCCCCTTGCATCAAGACTACTCCAATGCCCTCTCCTGAAGCATCACATTCCAGCATAAAGGGCTGGGTAAAATCAGGCAATACGAACATCCGGAAAATGCTCATCACCTCCTTGAGCCTATCAAAGGCCCTCTCCGTAGTATCTGTCCAACCAAAGGCTCCGTTATTGGTTAGATCTATGATCGGTGTTGCTTGTTGGGAGAACCCCTTGACAAACTTCTGGTAGTAGGTGTAGATGCCTACAAACCCCTAAAGTTTTGTTACATTATTTGGCACTGGCCAATCCCGAATAGCAAGGATCTTCTCCTCATGGACCCTCACTCCATCCACTCCACTGATGTGACCCAAATATATCATCTCTGTGAGCCCAAAATCACACTTGGAGAGCTTAGCATAGAATTGTTGCTCCTCAAGATGCATAATACTGTCTCAATATTTTGCATATGCTCCTCCCATGTGCAACTATAAATAAGAATGTCATCAAAGAAAACCAGCACAAATTTACTCAATTTACCACGAAAGATGTGGTTCATGCAAGACTAAAAAGTAGCCATAACATTGGTTAACCCAAAGGGCATCACCAAGAACTCAAAGTGACCATAATGACATCTAAATTTAGTCTTAGGGATATCTTGATCCCTCGCCCTAATATGATGGTACCCCGACCTCAAATCAATCTTTGAGAAATACTTTAATCCTATTAGGCCATCCATCAGCTCATCGATCCTAGGAATTGGGTACCTATTGTTCAGTGTCTTCTTATTCAAGGCTCTATAGTCAATGCAAATCCTCAATGTACCATCCTTCTTCTTCAATAAGACCACAGAAGAAGCAAAAGGACTTGTGCTGGGTTGGATATGTCTTAAATTCAAGAGCTCTTGAATGGATTTTTCAATCTCATCCTTGTAGGCTTTGGGATGCATATAGGGTGTGGTGATCATTGCTTGGATCCCCTGCTCCAACTCAATAGTATGGTCAAACCCCTGGTCTGGTGGCCTTTCCGGTGGTATGTCCCCAAATACTATAGAATAGTAGTCTAGAATAGACTGCACATCCAAGTGTATTGGTGCACCCTTTCCTCCTGCCTCTAACATACACAGTTCCACTGCCCATTTTATGTCTCCTCTAGACAAATCAACCTCCATCCTATGTGTTGATACTATTTGAGGTGGATAGGTCTAGATGCCCCTATTATTTTGGTGCTCACCACTCTTCTTATATGTCCATTCCATCTCCAAGGTCTCCCAATCCGTGGCAACCTTCCCCAGTGTGTTCAACCACTAGACACCCAATATCACATTGGTGTCTGGAATATAAACCACAAAGAATTGGTTTGTCAATGTGTAAGTCCCCAAAGTGATGGCCAATTCCAGAACATACTTAACACACTGCATGGCTATAACCCCTGGGACCAAAACTGAGAATCCTTCAAAATAATCTGTGGGAATGCCTCTCCTCTGTGCTAATTGAGTATCAATAAAATTGTGGGTAGCTCCACTGTCTATCAATACTGATACCCGCTACCCCTGAATAGTGCCTCAGACTCTCAATGTTAGATACTTGGGAACTCCTCGCAAAGCTGAAAGGGCTCCTCCAGTTGGAGAAATTTCTCCCTTCCCATCTCCTGGTGGTGGTGGATCTCCTGCTGATGCTAAAGTGCTAGTATCACCCTCTAAGTCTTATGCTCCCTCCTCTTCATCATCAGGGAATACCTCAATATAATGTGCCTTCTCGGTAGCACACTGATGCCCTGGTGCCCATGGTTCTTGGAAAGTGAAGCAAAGTTTTATCCTCCTTATATCTCTCCAGATATCATTAGTGAGAGATCCTTTGTATTGGTTCTCCTTTGAGGGACGAACCTTCATATATTTCCCCTTTGACTGAGAAAAGAAATTTTGCTGAAATGGGGCTCTTGCCCTTGGAAAATAATTTTGCAAGTATCTAACCCTCTCAATAGCATCCTAGAGCATAGTTGGTCTAGTGGATTTTATCAACCCATACAAAGGCTTTGCTAGCCCATCAATAAACATATATACTCTTCTAACTGCAGATAGATCTGACACCATGATTAAAAGTTTCAAAAATTCACAGATATAAATCTCTGGATCTCCTCACTGCTTGAGCTTAGCTAGCTCAAAAAAATGTGCTTTAGGATCATTTAGGTCAAATATTTCCACCAACCTCTGGGTAAATTCTTCATAAGAAGTTACACTAGCATGCCCTAATGTAGATATACCATGAAACCACCACTCATGTGCTTCACCTTCAAGGTGCAACACTACTATCTCAATGGCCTCAATTTCTAGAACTCAGTTCAGTTGGAAATAGATGTCTAATTTCTCTACCTAAGCCTTGACTGTGCACTTCGGTGACCCATCCAAAGCAGGTAGAAAGAATCTACCCATAGTACGCTTCATATCATTGTTATGCATGTACCCCCCACCTCTGTTTTTATTGTTGGGTCTTATTTTATCCTTGATCCGACAGAACTCTTGGAAGTTTAGATGCTCCTTAAACCTCTGAGATTGAGATTCATATTGTAGGAAATAATCACCAAGAGTCTCCTCCTCTTGGGATCCTCCTGCCTCATTTCCTACTGCTAGGAATGTAGGCATGGTGGATCATTGTGAAATTGGCTATAATGTTGGTTTCTCACACCAATAATGTGAGGTGCCATAACTCTCTCCATGTTGAAACCCTCTAGGGGATTCCTTCTATATTTCTACCATCATCTCCTTGATTTATTTGGTGATATATTGCATAGTTTGGAGAATAAGTTTTGGAAACTAATTTTCATCCATTGCTCCAGATGTTATAGATGTAGTGCCCCATAGGCTGAGCCAATATTATGCTCTGATACCACTGTAATATTCCAAATTAGTAAAAATAAGAATGTCGAACATAAAACTGGAAATTGTAGTAAATATCAGTACATCAAAACATGAGCGGATCATAGAGCCATTTTATTAAATGTCATAGTAGAAAAATAAGTACAAGATCTTGAAGAAAAAGACACTCAAGCTACGCAAATCAAGCCTCAAATGACCCAATACAACAAAACATGAAATACTGCTGCTACACAAAATGCCAGAAGGCCATGACTACACAGTCCTATTGAGAATAACTGTCGCTGGAAACTAAGAATACATGGATCTACTGATATAATGCCCAGAAAATACTAGGATCAAAGATCTAGGCTCTCTAGCACAATTCCAAGACAACCCAGAAAGGGTTTGCGAAAATACACAATATGAAAAATGAAGCCCTAGGGCTGAATTACACTCTGCAAATGAATAAATGCTAGGAGGTGGCTGATATGATAATAAAATATCTAATACTCCTCCCCACTAGCTTTCTGGATGAAGGGCTACTCCCCTCACTGGAAAACAAGCTCAAGAACTTTGGTTCTCAAGCCTCCACTACAACTGCCCTCCTGAATTGCACAATTCCTGAAGGAGACTACGCTGCTGAAGATGGTTGAATATTGGCCTAATGCTGAATGATGGAATGAATCTCAAAGGGACCTCTCCTAAGTGGGCACTCGAAGTCCCCCAAGGATGAGGGTGGGATTTCCGCCCAAAAACAACCTTGTGCTAAACAACACAACAGACTCTGCTAAACAGCTGAAGCATGTAGAAAGTCATAAAAGACCAAACATAAAAAATATTCAAAATGCCTTCTATGGCTTCCATCCCCTTCCTTATATGCATTGTGAGCATCCCCCCCCTTGGTCCTATTGGGGTTCCTATGTTTTGGAAGATTTGGCAATACCAAAAGATAAGACAACATCAAACCACTTTGGGGCCCTAGGATCTAGCCCTCCTAGACTCGGAGAGGGATCTCTCCAATAAAACAAAGAATGATATATCTTTGAAAGCTCAAAATGAGATGTTAGGCTAGTTATGAAGCACAAAGGGGGGTTTTAAAGTGATCTGGTTGGTTGGTTGCTGGGTTGGTCATGATATCATAGACTGAGAAAGTGATGGAAGGAAAAGAACAAAACAACAGGATGCTTCAGCAAAGAGGGTAGGTCAAGAAAGTGCCATCCATTGGGCTACGGAGTCATGAAATGAGAATTACTCGCAACAACTAGACAAGGCTTTCAGAAGGCAAGTCATCTACACTAAAGGATCTTTTTAGATAGATGATGGGATGGAACATTAAGGAAAGAAAGTGAAAGAATGAAAACAACCCAATTTCTGTCTATAGATCAGGTCAGAGGTCATTTAACTCCAGACCTGCTTGGACATACTCAAAGGCAACTTTCAAAGAGGGATAAAGGGGCAGCTTATAGATCAGACCAGAGGTCATTTAACTCCAGGTCAGCTTTAGCATGCTCCAAAGGAAAATAGAGATAAGTTTAATAGAGGGATCTTAGAGAGGCCAGCTGGTTGCACAAGGATCCTAGTGGACAGGGCTAACTCTAATCCCCAGTGTTCCCAAATATTCCAGCTCAAACCCAACTAGAACATCTAAGAACAGATTCGTTAAACTCATACATCAGCTAGCAGCATAAGGAACTACTACACTGGTTAAATTAACTGAACCAATCCTCAGACAACACATTTAGTAGAGAAACATTAAAGGCAAGGAGAGCAGAGACATAGGGTGCCTATCAAGGGTAAATCCTATGCCATATTTCTGATGCAAGCCAGCAGAAAATGAAATAGTATGAAAATGTAATAAACAAAGTTACGAAACATCACCAATAGTAATAGACCAGGATCCTGTGAAATGTGCTTTGATTAATTGATGCAAAACCAGTCACACACATTGAGATCAATAGCTGTTACAATCCAGGCTTCTCCTCCCAGCCTACTACATCCAAAATACTCTGCTAATCCCTCCCAAGACTGTTCTAACAGTCATAATGAATCCCTCTGACAGAAATGGTAGCAGCCGAACAACAACCTTTTCAATAAGTTTCAGTGTGAATCTTATAGCTAAAAGAGGGCAGAGGAGGTAGGTGAAGAACTAAATGGGAATTAAATCTCAGAAAAAAAAGAGGGCCGAAGACCATTCTATTTTAAACTCGGTGCATTCATTTCTGGTACAGAAAGGTGGTCTTCTTTGGCTTCATTTACTCCGGTATGGTCCTGTTGAGCTCTGGCTGCAGAACTCTGTGGTACTTTGGTGAATAAACAAAGAGTGAAGTGAATGACTGAATGGTCTACCATAACGCATTAACAACTGCTCTGGTAGCTTGGGACTGTGGTCAAGGTGTAAATATTTAGGAACACGGTAAATAATGGAACTGATATGGGCGCTTTGTCCTTTGGAACAATCTGCTGATGTGAAACCCTGATGACTTAGTTTTCTGCGCATTGAGCTCTCTACTGATTCATTTATAGCTCTGTCTACGAAATCCTGCCACTGTAATAAGGACTGTGTGCTCATGGCGACCTCTCCCACCTGATAACCCTGTAAAACATGGGATTGAGTTATGAAATCCATGCATAGGGGGTAGCTATGGAGGACGGGAGAGAAACAACATGGCGGTGTGGTGAAACAGTGTTTTTGAACGAAATGAATGTGGAAAATGCATTGACATGGCAAATAATAGGGTTCAGTGGAGAAATGCATCGTGGGCCGTTTGATCATGATGGGGAGGCATAGATCAACGACGGAGATCAAACAGTGGAGTGATATATGAAAATGGACAAAATGAGTATGAAATATGAATTTTTAATGTAAAATGCGAAACTTTAGACTTTGGTGGAAATGCAAAAGAAATACATGAAATGCAACGGACATGCGTATGAGGTGGGACCCAAATGGAATTGCAAATCGCAATCGGAGATGGGAGTAGGGCGGAGTGATATAGCACAAAACTTTCGATGCGATTGGGGAAGTAGTAATATGGAAAACCTTTGAAAAAATGCAAATATAACAAAATTTGAAATAACAAAGGGAAAACCCTTTATTTTATGAGTGGGTGGAAGAGTTAAGTGGTGGGGCCCGAGGGGTCAATCGCAATCGGAGATCGGGAGCGGGGACTAATCGCAATCGCAATAGGGAATGTGTGATGCGATCAATCGGAGGGGAGTTGCGATTGCGATGATCGGGAGATCAGGGAAAGGGATTGCGATCGGGAGATCGGAGCGATGGTGCGATTAGCCAATCAGAGGGAAGGACTAGTGATCGCGATCAGAAGGGAGTTGCGATCGGGTCAGTCGGAGCGATGGTGCAATCAAGTCACAATCGCAGTATATCGCGATGCGATCAATCGGAGGGAGGACGTGATCGGAGGATCGGAGCAAGACTTGTGATCAATGGATCGGGGGATGGAGCGATTAGAGTTAAGACGCGATCAATCACACTGCAAATATTTGCGATGCGATCAATTGCATCGCAAAAATTTGCGATGACTGATCGGAGGACTTCACACAAACATTGTGATTGCGATTTAAAAAGTGACGGGTTATATAATAGAAAAATTATAATAAAGTCTTATTACAATGCATGGCGGGGAAGTGATTTATATGGTGGGGACTTTATAATATAACGTTTTATTATAAAGTTCCATGGGTCATGGGGAGGGGAAGTGGTTATATAAATCACACATTTTTGTTTTACAATGATTTACAATGCGATTTACAATCTGAAAGGGGGGAAAAGGGGTTAGACCCTATTATAAGGTAGGAAAGTGGGTTTTTGCCCACTTTAATGTGATTTAAAGGTTAGGAAGGGGAACGATAGAGGGGAAGGGAATTAGCCTCAACAAAGTGATGCGGTAGAAAACAAAGTGATTTTGGGGAGGATTTAGAGGGCAAAAGGAAATAGAAGGAGACCTCTGTGGGGCAATGGTGCTGGTGGGCAAAAATAAGAGGAAAAATGGTCTCTTTCTTTTGGAATCTCTTTTCACAAAACAAAAAGAGGCTTATAGCTTGAAAAGTTCAACAGAGATTAAAGGACAAAGTACAAGGAGGCTTCTGCTGATGAGCAGCCAGTGGAAAATGCGGTCTATCAAGGAAGCTCAACAATATTTTAGCCCCTTGTTTGCTTGTCAAAAAATTTATGGGGGGCTAACAGGTCCCACTCAATAATGATGCTACTCACATGGAGACTTCCTCCCATTATGACTGCGTTGTCCTCCATTATCTCCACTCCCTCTATGACTGCGTTGTTGACTTGGTCAACCCTGACCCCATCCACATGCATTGATGCCATTCACACCAAGGGTTGCTTTATTCAACTAGCTACACTGATCCACTTTCACACTAGAAGTGGTTTTATTCCTACTAAAGAGATTTAAGGGTATCTCTACCCAATTATTCATCTAATTTATGAACAAAAGAAAAATTTAATATTCCAACTAGCTAAAAGCTAATTATGAATATTACAGATTTGTAAGGCGTTGATCTCACTTTTCTTCTATTTTTGGAGCTGGTTTCATAACAGAGTGCTCGTAGATGATCGTCTAGGGATTGAATTTGGCTTTGATAGTGGTGGCACATAACAAAATATCCAGGGGTGAGAGAGAGTTGTAGATGATATAAACAAGCAAGAGACTCTTGAATAAAAGTAATATTAGAAAACATAAAACAATCAGAAAGAAAATATTCTTTAGTATCAATAGATGAAGCAGATAATGTAGCTTAGGCTAATTGATACTAAAGTTCTTCTACTTGATTTTCAGAGAGATTAGTTACTAAAAAAATATTCTCCATCAGATCCATATCAGGAAACTTCTTCCCATTCAACAAGTTCATATGCATTAGTGAAAATTTCCACGAGATTTTGTTGATATTTTTATTTTGGATTTTGTGGGAAATTTGTAGCCCAGTTACCTTTTTCCTTACATATATAATAGGCAAAATTATTTGAAGGAATCTTCCTTCGTCTATATAAGGCTTTTGACATAGTGGATTGTTTCTATCCTCATTACTTCTAGAATCCGTGGGATTTTTTATAATACTTTAGAGTCTGGCATGAATAATGTTGACTGCGTTGGGCCATATTCTTTTTTTGTTTCTATTTTTGGAAAAATGATATGTTTCTACATAGATGGCACAAATTTTTGGATTAAACCCTAGTTACTTGAGATTTTTTCTGAATTTTCTGGGATAAACAATATTTTTGGAGGGCTTGTAGGATAATATCATGCAAACTTGCTAATGATATATTTTCAATATGTAGCTTATTCAAATCAATATATTCATGAAAAATATATGGGATTATTCCAAGAATAGATGCAAGATAGTGCTTAGATATGCAACACTTTCTAGGTCAGGGGCCTAATACAAAATATTTTGCATTGTGCAATAAAATTTTGGAAGTTGTTCTTGCACTAACGTTGAGACATATATAGCTGAGAAAAATGATCTATCGATGGAGGAGTCAAAGCATACAATTATTTGGATAAAGATTTAGTTAGTTCTTCTATAGGCCTATCAGACTCCATTATACCAATTCTATTATCATGTTTTAATCTATCCCACCACATTTTGACTACTCCTGTAAAACCCCATGTGATTCTTAAGGCCAATTCTTGTAAGGAAACATGATTTTCATATTGGGACTTCTATTTCAAAGCCCATGCATTCAATTTTGGACTAATCATAAGAACCTCATATTTTGATTTACAATTTAAATTAATCATTGGAGCAGTATCTTGGTTTTCTTTACTCCAAGCAGGATAATTTTATGTATTCAAAAGATCAAAAGGAACTTTATTTCAATCATATAAATATTTTATTTTACACCATTTTTTCCAAGCAAACTCAAAGGATCCTTGGCCTTTATCTTGACCAGAGGTTCTTGGCCCATGTATATATATATATATATATATATATATATGTATGTATGTATATATATGGCCCTCCGCATGATTTTTTTTTTGCATGCCTAGCCTCATTCGGGCCCCACACCAATGTTGTTTGACCTCACACATTTCGGTCCCGCACCTTTGGCCCCACACTCACTCCCAGTGGCCAACACTAGTAAACCATAAAATATTATTTATATTGTGCAAAAATATGCTTGATTGGTTATAATCAATATTGTTATTCACAAGTTGATAAGGAAGCCAATCTGTATGTGTAACTTTGATAGATAACAATATATTAAATTAGATGATATACACATGATATTTGAAGAAAAATTCTACCCTTCACACCACACTGATAAAATCATATTATCTTTTAATGTTTTTAACAATGCTCGGGTGTAGATTATTTGGTAATAAGTCCATTGTTGAGGAAATTTGTGTGACATTGTTGGTTTAAATTCCACACTAAACTTATGTGTTGTGCAAGATATAGGTATCGACATGTCTGAAGGTTATAATGATAAAGGTCGAAACCCGTGTTAGGTAACTATGAGCCCAACTTAGTTGCAGAGTTGCAGATTCTATTAGTGTAAGAAAAAAAATTACATTGTAATATTATAAGTGTTGCATTCCCGAATCAGGTTTGTTTATTTGTTCATAGGTAAGCACATGTTTGAAAGCCTTGTAAATTGTTCTTACCATCTTCCAGCTTTCCATTGGTTTCATTAATCTCAACCTTTTACCTCTTTCAACTATTTTTCAGAGATTTATAAGTCGGTAAGTTTCGCTAAAGTTACCCTAGCCACTCCATTGGTGAATCTCCCATTGATTGAATTACACATGGACATCATATATAGAGATAGAAACATGTTTCTCAATTCTTTCTCGATCTATCGTATCTTCAGAATCTAAAATGGTTCCACTCCTTAATACTACTCACTCAAGTTATATTTTTCAATTACCATTATGGGCCTCCGCATGAATTTTGTTTTGCATGCCTAGCCTCATTCGGGCCCAGCACCAATGTTGTCCGACCTCACACATTTAGGTCCCACACCTTTGGCCCCACACTCACTCCCAGTGGCCAACACTAGTAAACCAAAAAATATTATTTATATTTGTGTAACAATGTGCTTGATTGGTTATAGTCAATATTGTTATTCACAAGTTGATAAGGAAGCCAATCTGTATATGCAACTTTGATAGATAACAATATATTCAATTAGATGATATACACATGATATTTGAAGAAAAAGTCTGCCCTTCACACCGAATTGATAAAATCATATTGCCTTTTAGTGTTTTTAACAATGCTCGGGTGTATGTTATTTGGTAATAGGTCCATTGTTGAAGAAATTTGTGTGACATTGTTGGTTTAAATTCCACACTAAACTTATGTGTTGTGCAAGATATAGGTGTCGACATGTCTGAAGGTTATAATGATAAAGGTTGAAACCCATGTTAGGTAACTATGAGCCCAACCTAGTTGCAGATTCTATTAGTGTAAGAAAAAAAATTACATTGTAATATTATAAGTGTTGCATTCTGAAATCAGGTTTGTTTCTTTTCTCATAGGTAAGCACATGTTTGAAATCCTTGTAATTTTTTCTCAGCATCTGCCACCTTTCCACCGATTTCATTCATCTCAAACTTTTACCTCTTTCAAATATTTTTCATAGATTTATAAGTCGGTAAGTTTCGCTAAAGTTACCCTAGCCACTCCATTGGTGAATCTCCCATTGATTGAATTACACATGGAAATCATATATAGAGATAGAAACATGTTTCTCAACCCTTTCTCGATCTATTGTATATTCAAAATCTAAAATGGTTCCACTCCTTATTACTACTCACTCAAGTTATATGTGTCAAATACCATTATGCATATAATTGAGCTAGTTGTAACATTCATTTAAAACAGTGCATTTATTCTAGTAAGTAAAACTCCATATTTAATCGATAATCGAATCTTAAAATTACACCAAATTTAACTGATTAAAATTCATTTTAAGTTAATTCGAATTAGAAATCAAGAAATTTCAATTTGAAATTTAAAGTAGTCAGCGAATTGGAAACACATGTAAACGAACATAGGTGGGAATATTCCTAGGCTGCCAGGAAGAAAGAATGGAAGCATGTTTCCAAGAAGGAGAAGTTATCCTACCCAAGTGAAAGGATTTGAGAAGGCCTACACTACTATAGATAGATATAGTTTGCATGGAGAGTTAAGTGCATAAAGCCAAAAACTCCATGGAGAGATGCCTCAAAGAGAGGGTACAAGTGGAAGGAGAGGGGGAAGGTTAGTGTCCCACCATACTACAAACTCGAAACCTCCAAATGAATAATTTTTACCCAAAGGACCATGATTCTCTGCTTTCAACAACCTTCAAAAATGCTTCTAGTAAGTCTAGTAAATTAGAATGAGAAATAATGTGCTCAAAGCAGTGGAAAAGTAGTGGGAAGGCAAGAATCATCCCAACAATGGAAAGAAACACTTAAAGAGATGTGGATGGATATGATTCTTATTCAACATCCATATCCGCCTCTGCTAATCCTTGATATTAAATATATGTGGAATATATCCTTGAAGGGCTCGCAATTGTACACTTTGAGGCCCCACAATCAATATTTTCTATCAAGTTACCCCACCGAGGTTTAGTTGTTTTCCTCAAATTTTTCACCCTCACCTTGGTGATATGGTTCCTTGTGAAATAATGTCTCGCCATATGCCTCTAGAGGTTGTTATCTCTTTTTTCCTTCTTCAAAAGCTTCTCAAGATGAATGTTTATGATTTGAAATAGATCTAAAAAAATACTGAAGTAGAACTGAATATTTTCCAACAATGAATTGATTGTTAATTTGATCACTTAAAGTGGAAGACTGAAGGAAAGAAAATGATTTTACGACTTAATCCATAACTTAAGAAGCACATTTAAACATGAATTTGCAGCAAAGAATAGAGATAGATGACAACAAAAATTGATTACGGATTTCGTCCCTGGTGGACTACATCTCCAAGTCTGCTTTCAAGATGGGCTTTCGTTTTTTTAAGGATTTATCCAAGGAAGTATTTACACAGAAATTCACAAGACTGAACATGCTTGCAGGCACCTATAGTCTCTGTCAACATAAATATCTCTCTCCTAGCTTTCCAACACCTATATTTGTGCCCAATTCCACCTCCGGATGACCAAGATACACCTAAAAAAAAAATTGCATCTTTCTTACAAAATTCTGAACAAGCCTTCAAAAAACTCTCCCTTTCCATCATGAGAAATGGTGGTTTTATAATGCAGGTTCAGGTCGAACTCGGGCCAAAATTGGAGAATTGGTTTTACATTAATGGAGCATGAGCTCTTGGTGCAATGGAAGGGTAACACCTTAGGAATTAGTTTCATGGTGGATAATTTTACAATTGCACATAACCATTCAAAACCAAAGATAAAACCATATTATAAAAGTAGACCCTGGTGGCATTGGCTATTGGTGGAGGTTTGACAAAATTTCATGTGATTGGCGGATGGTCTAACCGCTGGCTGCCACATCAGTGGTTTGACCCGGTGGTTCCGACATGCTGGCTGCCATGTGACAACTATTTTAAACTCAATGGCTATCTCTACGGTCTTCCCGGCGGTCTTCCAACTGCGTGGTAAAACTTTTTTGTCAACTGTTCACATGTCAATTTGCTGCGATAGTCACTCCTTCCACGTGGTCAATATCTACGGTTAGATTGTTTAATATATGGTTTTGTTACATAGTTTATTACATAGCCCGAAATGTTTTTAAACATAGGTTTTCACATTGCATTAAAAATAGGTCTAATGACTTAGGTTTACACACCATTACATAGTCTTTTCACCTATTTCCTTTAGCTTAATTTCTACTTAGGATATGTTTAATACCATGTTTACGACTTAGGTCTTAGTACACCACTTAGGTACCATTTAGGATTTAACATGGATTTAGCACCATTTTCACCACTTACTTAGGATTGAACACATTATTACACCATGACATACACCATAAACATTTAACCATCATTGAAGGACTCTCTTTCATTCGGAACATCACTGAAGAAACTGAAGACTGAACTGGACTTCAGTACTAATTTGAACTGTTGCAAGATCCTCCTGGATCAGTTTAATATGTCAAGCCAAAACTCTTTATCTTTCACAATTTCAACAATTATCAATTCATTAAAGGTTATCTTACCTAATGGAGGATATGACTCCCTTTCTTGATCTTTTTTCTTAGTTAACCCTCTTGTTCTTAGCCTTCTTGGTTTTGTTTTAGTCTTAGTGTCCTTCAGTTGCTCAATGTACACCACTTCTTTTCCTTTACCCTTGTTTGCCTTGGGGTTTACCTTTGGTTTCCTGTGGAGGAGCTCTTTAACATTCAACTGCATATTATCTTGCTGTAAGAAGGTAATCATGAAGTTTTCCCTTGAAAGGTTGTCCTTTAACTCTGCTATCTATGCATCCTTTTCCCTCATTATCTCCTAAGTTGTCTTGTATTTCACATACTCTGCCATGTCAACATCCATGGGCACTTTTACTCATGCATGAGTGGCTCAGTATCATGAATAGGTGGCTGCTCCATGGTTTGTCTTTGCTCAGTTGTAATATCAAGTGCAAGTACACCTTTGATGGTCTTAGGAGAAAAAACCATCCTCTTACCTTTCTCATAGGTTTGAGTGATCTCAACCCTAGGTACCTTTGAAACCTTTGCTTGTCTACTTGAAGATCCAACCTCCTTTTGATGTGCTGGTGATGATGGTGTGCTATGAATTATTGGTGGGCTAGTAGTAGGCGTTGATGCAATTGTCTCCATGAAAGTTTCCCAAGACATATTGATTGTTGAGAGCTGATGCAAAATAATTAGATTGACCAAACCATGGTGGAAAAAATGAGGGTGATGATCTTTGCCTTTTCTCTATACTTTTCATTCATCTTGACCAAACTCCTGAATAAATAGTTATGAAAATTGAGTGGCTTAGTAGCAGTGAAGTGCATCAATAACCTGACACCGTACTGGTACAGTCTTGAGAATCTCTCTTCACATGTAAAATATTTTATAATTAGCTTCATAAAAGGGGAATATTTATCAAGTAAATGTTTGAAAGGAAAATGTGCTCAGGAGCATATTTGTAATGAGGTTTCAGGAACATTTTACAGTTCTCAAGGTCTAAGTCCATCCCTTTGAACCAAATTTCTCCATGGTTCGGGGTACCTATTGTTGAAGAAATAACATTTATTTATATAGTGAATTCAATTCCTGCTATGATAGCCTTGTCTTTCCTAAATATAGTGGCAAAAATGCTTTTCAATTGAGCATGATAGCCTACCTCCTTGATTCTTTCACAAAACCTCAAACAACCACTATTTTCAAAACATCTCTTGGCATAAGGAGACACATTGATTTCTTGCAAGCTAGATGTACCAAACCTGGAATGGCGGCCACCCTTATGAATCTTCTTTTTGCCATCAATGGTGTTTTTCAACAAGATAAAACCCTAGCTAGATGTAGTGGGTAGGGAAGGTGAAGATTTAGGAAAATAGGGGAAATTGGTAGGGTGATTTTAGGGACAGAAATGAGGTGGAAGGAAGCTAGGGAAAAATCCCTAAAAAATTGAGGAGGTAGGGTGATGATTTGGCTATAAGCTGCAAGTAGAATTTTTGGAAATGGGCATGAGGAAGGTGCCCAAAAGGTCAAAACACGGGGTTTTACTAGTTTTCTTGCAAAATTGTAGTGAAAACTAGGGTTTTAATGAAAATGGTGGAAAGGAGGGCTGTGAGTGAAAGGGAATGTTTGGATAAGGTTTATGGAAGGTGTATGAAGTTGTAGATGATGGAATTAGGTTTTTATCAGCTGAAACAATCCAAATATGGAAAACACCAAAAATGTACTGGAGAAACTTAAGAAAAGAATCCACTAATTTTCTGAAGTATTTGACTTAAGAGAGGTATGGAGAGTGTCCAATTACTAGTTTGGAGGTGTATGAATATTTGGGCAAGATGTTTTGAACCTTGGATGTCTGATTTGGAGTTTAAAACCAAAAGTGTAACACTTTCCAGAAATGTAGTGCAACCCTTCCAGAAGCGTATCACTACCTTCCAAAAGCGTAGCACATACAATTTTGGCACGATTTGCTTGTTTTTTATTCAACCCTTGGAATTTTTGGAGTGTGTTGATTATAAGAGAGGAAATATATCAAACATCAAATGATGAAATGAGAATAAGAATCCTCTTTTCCTTTTATAACATCAAAAAATTTCTTTTTTGTGTTCTAGTGAAATCATAAACTTTGAGAAAAAATTTGCTTTTTGAACAACTTTAATCAAGGAACATACATTATGAGAAAAGGAAAATTTTCTTTACTTGTTTTCATATCTTTGCTAACTCCCTAGGTAAATTATTTGTATGGTGAAAATGAGATCTTTTTCGCCTTCTTTCATGACATAATTGGACCTTATGGTGGAGAAACAAAAGAGATCTAGAATCTGAACTAGATGAAGGTGTTGTGAATGACCTAAAACCCTAGATGATAATGGATGACATGACATCTGAAATGATTATGACCATGAATGGAGTGAAGGGAGTAGCATTTCAGACCTAGACAACCTTCAGTGAATAAAATTTTATTTGAAAATTGACTTGAAAACATGAAATTTTGACCTAGGACCACTGCCAAGTAAACCTGAAAGAGTATGTTTGATCACTGAAAATGTAGACACTAAAAGATAACACAGTGGAAGATGTATAAAGAAACGAGAAGTGCCATGTGTATTTTTCCCCTTAATTAAGAGCAAGGAAACTGTGAAAGGTTCTAAACTCCAAAAGGTGAGGGAAAAAAAATAGATGTAAAACACATTAACGTGGGAACCACCTGGAGAAATAAAAAAGTAGGAGCTAAGGGGATATAAAAAATATTCACCAATGTTTCATTTTATCATGATTTTGATTATTCCAACGTTTCTTTTTCTCTTGAAAGAACTATAACTAATACTAGATTAAGGTACACCTAATAATAATAGAGTCGCTTCGTTTTCTTTCCTTGATCACTGAAGAAGGGTGATCTATATTGTTTCCCTAGAGATGCTCAAGATTGAATTGAGAAGCTAAGATGAAGAAGCAATTGAGTAACAAGCATGTGAAATAAGATTCTATCTTTGTGTGAGATTCTAACATTGTCTAAGGAAAAGAAACCAACATTCAACATGATTACTATATTCCCCATGGAGGAAATTGCAAAATATTTGATTTTACAAAGCATTCAAAATTATTACTATTTTCACCAAGAAGTACTGTGAAAAATATTTTTATTTTTGAGTAAAATTATTACTTTTTCATTGATGATGTAACCAACATCCATCTACCTAAATTTAGTCATACACAAAAAAAGTTGACTTTCACCATTTCAAATACAAACAATTACATTTACCATAGCATGACACCTCGAAAAGAAATTAACCTAGCATATGCATTAATTTATAATGGTAATATTGATGCCAAATTGAAATACCAATTATATTAAGGTCCTTTCCTTAAGGTTTGTTGGTGACATTGTTCTCCGATTTAAGGTTGGTTATTGGAATTATTTACAAAGGTTCATTTATATTCGTATTTAACTACTACCAATGATGGTGTCAGGTGGGCACCAACTGTCCCGTAGCATCTATCCTTTATCTCGAATGTTCAAACCCGTTTCCATCTAGTAACTCCACTATCGTTGATCTGGTAGGAATTCATTTGACAGTGTAGGTGATTTTCCAGAAGATAAGCATTTCTCCCAGCCTCGCTTTCCAGATTTTGGTGCTAGTTTTCTCCGAGAGTGGTGCTGAGAGCTTTGTAGGTTCTCCTTTGTGCTCTGAAGATTACCTTTTTTTTTGTTTTTCCTGCCTCGTCTTGAATCATTTGTCACTGAAACCTTGGTTTGCTAGTGATAGGTAATACTTACACCAAGGGTTTTGGTTGGACCGACAACGCCATTTTCTATTACGAGCTAGCACAAATATGGTGAACTCAACTTCCTATTGTCTTCAACACCCTGCAATATGTTCTATTGATGGGTATTTCTACTATATGAGTATTTAATAGAGATCTTTAACAAGAGGTGGAGATCCAAGTTTATAATATAAATTGGGTAAGCATTCAGTTCAGGTTTTTTTTAGCTTTCTTTCTTAAATTTAAGCCAAGTAAATCTCTCTCTCTCTCTCTCTATATATATATATATATATATATATATATATATATTTAATTGGTCGTGTTCTCTTTTTTTTTTCTTCTGGGTTTGTAGGAACTCTAGACCCAGTGGCTCGCTTCACCCCTGTTAATTCATGGAGAAGGAACAAAAATCCCTGTCTCGGGTTGGTTGTGATAATGACAACATGTATTCACCAATTCCCCTATTATTTCAGCGACAAGACTCACCTTCTTGTGACTGGAAATACTACCACCGACTTTTTTAAATTTTTTGAGGGTTTAAGGAGATATTTTGACCATAAGAAATATTTCGACCTTATTGTTTTTGTTTAGCTACTGAGACATTTAAATTCTTGGTATCACCAGTTTGGAGACCGTAACAATAGTTTCTTTGACGCTAACACCTTAGATGGGGTTTTGTATCAATATTTTGGGCAACATAATACTTTTCTTTCTTTGGTTAGTTGATTTCTAGCATAAATTTTATCAAGAATACCATACAATGTTTCTAGTCATTCTCTTGCACAATTTACAGTTAAGGGTTATGGACCCATATTACCAGTAGTCATGGTAATAAAATGTAATTATTTTGGTTCTTATTGTTAGTATGAATCCTTTGCCGAAGTGTACGAAAAAGGACCACTTTAGCTACGCATAACTAATAGCCCTAACAACAAAAGTGGCTGCCAATATCTTCAGATCTGCGGTTAGTTAGACAAGAAAAGAGCTGCAAAACACCAGATCTATGCATGGAAAGACATTAAGCAATAAAAACAAGGGTTTGCTCCATATACCAATAGACAAGACAAGAACAATTTTTGAAAGAATTTTTATATTAATTGGGCACCTGGGAGGAAAACAAGAAGGCGTATCCAATTTTCCTCAGTGGGATGGGTTCTTGGAAGTCCTCAGCACTTCAGATCTAAGATTTCTCTCTCTTGTTGGTGTAGAAAACCCAATGCAAAGAATAGAGCTCAATGGGAGCTCACACAGCAAATGATGGAAAAATGTGACCAAGTGTATAGATCCAGAGTGATCTAATAGGCAACAAAAGGTGAAGAATGATGGGAAAATCCCTCCTATTTATAACAAAATATTGGGTCATTCTAGATCTTGGTGCATGATTAAAATAATGTTAACCAAATCTAGATCCACCTTTTATGGAATATTTTATTATATTTGTTGGAGGGAAAAGGTATTTGACTTGGGTCAAATCCCTTGATTAGTCAAAAATAAATAAATGATTTATTTATCTTTTTAAGGAAGTGGTTGGAAGATAATCAAATAAATAATGATTTATTTAATTATTTAAGGAAGTGGTTGAAAGATAATCAAATAAATAATGATTTATTTAATTATTTGTGGGTGATTTGGTCATATTTAACAAAGAATATTATCTAAATAAGATTTAAATAATTATTCCTAGAAATTAATAAGATAAATAAAGTTTTATCTAATTAATTTCTTTGTTTTTGGGTTAAACATGACTGGGAATAATAATTAAATTATGGTTTAATTAATTATTCCATGAGGAAAATCAAACAAATATAAGTTTGTTTAATATTTCCTTTTGGGGTTTCCTGTTTGGACCATAAACAACCTAATAAATGTGGTTTATTAAGTTATTTAACATAGTGAAGGCAATTTTACTTAGGTTAAAATTGGTCTTACATGGTGTACTTGGGTCCATCTAATGATAATAGGTTAGATGACCAAAAAATGGTGTAACAGATTGCCCCCCAGCGTGCGAGTGTTAGGAGCAAATCGTATGACCGAAGTACGTTGTAAGAACTCAATCACCAGACATCAAAAAGGGAAGTCAGAGAGAGAAATGTAAGGTAGACTAATGGGCTGAAGAACTAGACCCTGAGGAGACGAGACTTGCAGGTGCAACAAGTCTCTTTTTATGAGAGGGTACCTATGCTAAAGGCGGCGGGGGAGGCATACCTATGCCCGCCGAGACAAAGTACAAAAGAATAGTGTGTCTAGTAAACAAGGGACCGAACCATAAAGTACAGCCGGCATAAACATGAGCCAGATAAGAATACAATGAGGAATCCCACATACATGCTGTGCTTGGGATAACAGCCAGGACTTATACAATAATATCTGAGTACATGAGATACAAATACAACCCAAATGCCCCCTATAAGCGGGGAAGGGCTCACAAAATCTGACTGATACATGAAAATCAAAGAGGCGCTGCAAGCGGCTAAGGCCGACATCATCAAATATATGGAGTTGCATCGAAGGCTGCAATGAAGAGGTCATCCGGGCATGTGGGGGGCTACCTGCAGGGCCACCCCCTCATGAGGGCTGAGACATCTCACACACACCCGGGAATCACCAAAAGCTACTGCTGCATCACTGAACCATCAAGCATACGGATCTCGATCATGCTGAAAGGAGCTGGAGTGGAGAAACAATCAAGTCAAAGGAAAATGAGAGATCCCTTTGCCTGATCCGAGGCACCGAACAAGAGTGGAAGCTGGAACCAAGGTACACCGCCCTCTAGACCTGGCTTCTGGAATGAATGAGCTGATGTCGACAGAAGGAGGTCCGCCACAGGTGAGGTAATGAGAAATCCTCAACTAAGGCGCGAGAGAAAATAGTAGAGCGACGGACAGACTGACACTAATGATGATAGGGAAATGGAAAGGACTGAGTAGCGAATGGACGACTTCCCTTGTTAGAGCATAAAGGGCATGAATGACATGGCAGCTACTGACACAATATCATAAGGGATAGGGGACAGTGGGACTGAAGGTCATAATGTGCGACACAAGAGAGAGACCAAGCAATGAAGGATGGAGGGCTATGGCGGGGTACAAAGGGACTCGTGATAGACTCCATGAATGCGATGATGACTCAACTTGGATGCGCTAAACAAGGGCGACTCGATGGTGCTGCCACATAGTAAAGGCCCAATGGGGGACCATGAAAACATGAGTACAAGGTGGGAACTCATGACGAAAATCGACACGAACATGGACAAGTATGGAGGCGAAGTGGTGCCCCAAGTACAAGTGTCGTAAGTGAGGAAATTCAATTTAAAGTGGAGGTGAAGTGGCCATTCTTGGAAAAAATAGGTCCTGACGAAGGATGAAAGTACAAAAAAGATGCTGGCTATCTAACAGAAAATAAAACACGCATCTCAGAAGGGAAATGCTAAGGGTAATATTTCTTAAGATAGAGTGCATTGCGAGGATTAGGAAGAGGATTGCCTTCGAAGTCCTCTAAAAAGTATGCCCCCTTACTAAGATCCTTACTAATGACGTAAGGGCCTAGCCATAATGAGTCGAACTTCCTGTGACCAAGGACATCATGGGCCTGGTCATATACTAGAACAAGGTCGCCTTCGTGAAAAGGACGAGGGTGGACTTTTTGGTCATATCGAGCTTTGGTGCATTTCTTGGCCCCTTCTATGGTTTGCAATGCAACACGGCGGAGTTCAGAGGCACGCTCAAGCAGGATAAGTCGTTGTTCTAGAGGTTGTGTGTCAGGGAGAAGTTCAACAGCCAGATGAAGGGAAGGGATTTCACACTCGATCGGTAAGACAACCTCCTCTCCAAAAACGAGGTGAGGAGGGTTATGGTTAAAGGGCATGGGTGCCCCCGAGCATGGTGTGGTCATGCCAAAATGTATTTAGAAAAAGGGGAATCTAAACACATTTAAATGATGTGGTGTGCCATTTGTTCTCGTTATGGTTATGCAGTTTGAGAAAGGAAATGGAGGATTACCAATCTCTTTTGGTGCTGCATATAGGGATCAAATGGACGTTAAGTTTTCGAGTTGGCATACCTGGTGTCACTATCCCAAAAAGAGGATTTGGAGATAATGAACTAATGCTCTCGTAGAAAGGCTATAGGTTGGTCAGCAATAATGTCTAAGAGACTGGGTTGCTGATGTAAGATGAGGGAACGATAAGGGGTATCATCCCTAGAGTGATCTGAAGTGATATGGGACTCTAGAGGTTCTTCTAAATGTGGAAGAATACTGGGACTAAAGTCAACACGACCAGATACAATAGGAGAGTTGTGGAGAATTGCTTCTCTTGGTCTCTCAAATGTGGGTGCCCCCTTACCCAAACATTGGGTTTCAATGTAATGGCCACAAGGTGGATGTGGTGTGAACGCATGGGTTCGATGTAAGGGGGAATAGATAAAGTCAGGGGTGGGAATTTTTTCCATAATGTTGTCATCGTGATAGAAGATGGGGTGACTGGTGGAAGAAAGACCGCCTGACGTGGTGAAGCGACCTGAATCATCATCATGAGAAGAGAGGTTCACATGCGCATCGTCACAAGGGGTGACCGAAGAGTAAGTAGATAGAGGATCTACCGATGTTGAGCCCAAGATGATCGCGGAAGGTAGGTCAAGCGAAATAACAGGGGAGGATTCAGATGGAATGTTCCCCGAGGGTCTCATGGATGATGATAGGTAGAAAATGTTGGACGAAGGCTCTGTCATCTCGACATCAGGAGGGGGAATGTTAATGGGAGTAGTCATATCTGGTAGTTCTACTAAAGCAGAATGCGCAAATAGGGGAGAGGTGGACTCATTGCGCTTGGCCTCGAAATGGTGGACCGCGGCTAGAGAGGGGCGGAAATCCTCGAGGCGGGGACAAAGATGGGTGTAATGGCCATGGAGATCACACAAAGCACAAGGGCGGTTGGTGTGAATAGTCTTTGGGTTCTTGAGCGTGGTCGCGGAAGGAACAGAGGCTTCCGGGACCGTGGACTCAGGGAACGTGACATTAACCATGGGCTTGAGACGAAGCACTCCAGGACAGGTATGGGTGGCGTGGCCGACAACATCACACAAAGCACACTAGATGGTATGCTTTGGAGGCCGAGGAGGGGCAGGGTTTGTCGGGGCAGCCTTGTCTTTTGATGCCCCCTTGCGAGCTTTTCCCTTCTTACTCGAAGCGGTCACAACAGGAGGTGGTTCCTGTTGAGGTGACTGAGGCACTGTTGCAGCGGGAGAAGTCAT
This sequence comes from Pinus albicaulis, assembly GCA_034641835.2. Taxonomy (NCBI): domain Eukaryota; kingdom Viridiplantae; phylum Streptophyta; class Pinopsida; order Pinales; family Pinaceae; genus Pinus; species Pinus albicaulis. Next base: position 82,108,706 of record MU968359.1, on the reverse strand, counting down.
GGGGACCGGTTGAACCGGGGTCAAAGAAATATAAGGTTTGGGTTGACCAGGCAGGGTTGCGGCTGGAGGATCATGGTACCAGACGGGAATCCCAAGGGTCAGGTTAGGAAGAGAGAGGGTGGCCATGACCGGTACCGTGTACACTCCTGGTGGGGGAGCTAGGAACGGTATCTGACCAGAGGGGTAATGGCCATGTGGGACAGCTCCTAAATGGCTAAGGCTTGGAGGAACCATGCCAAGAGGATAAAGAGGCTCATGACTACCAGCTGTAGGTGAAGGGCTAGGAGCAGGTTGCGGAGAGCGTGGTTGCTGACTAGCCGAAGCAGGTTGCTTGAGAGCAGCCCGAGACGATTGCATCATGCAAACATTCGATGAGCTGGGGTCAGAGATAGGAGGAGGAGGAAGACCAGGGAAGGTTCCAAGCAAAGAGGAGTCTTTGTAGACGCCGGGAGAGACACTGGTCAAAGAATCGACAGTTTGCTTGTTGGCTACAGAAGAGATGGTCGTCTCAGGTGAGGTCTGAGATTTTGGCTCATGATATGTCAACTGGTCAATGGTGACTATCTTTCCATTATGGGGGAAAGACATCTTGTGGAAAACCGCGGATGGGACAGCGGACATAGCATAGGTGTAGCTTCACCCCAATAGAATGTTGTAGTCTAGCGGGGCGTCGATGACTTCGACGTCAATGCAAACAGTCTTACCGGCGAGGGTGATAGGACAATTACGAAACAGGCCAATGGGCTGCGAGGCATGGCCGTCCCACGCTCGAAGGGTGATCGTGGAAGGGGCCAACTCAGGGGATCCGAGTTGCTTCCAAACCGAAGTGGACATCACGCAGGTGGATGCCCCCTCATCAATTATGCACCGGGAAACGTTGGCGTTCCGGATTTTGACTGGGATTTGGAAGGCGACGGAAGGAGGGAGAGGAGGATGGTCCGATTGAGTGGCATCAAAAACAATCATTTGGTCATCAGCAGGATCTACAGCACCCACGGCAGATAGTAGAGCCTTCTTTTGGGAAGGGCACGACTGGAGGAGTTCCAGTGTGGAAATGGCAACAGGAGATTGCGCCAAATCATCTACTATGCTATACGAATGGGCAGCTCGACCGGAAGCAGCATTTCGACGTAATGGTCCTTTAGGAATCTTGGTAATGAACCTCACCTCTGGGTTGAGGGATATTATATTTCAGGGACCGTACACATATTTATTTAATTTAAAGAGGCTCAGAGAAATTGCAAAAGGTGACTCCTAGACAAGATGGACGGAGGTTTGGGGACATAACGAGTGTAGATCCGCAGTGATCTAATAGGCAACAAAAGGTGAAGAATGATGGGAAAAACCCTCCTATTTATAACAAAATATTGGGTCATTATAGATCTTGGTGCATGATTAAAAATAATGTTAACCAAATTCTTAGATTCACCTTTTATGGAATATTTTATTATATTTGTTGGAAGGAAAAGGTATTTGACTTGGGTCAAATCCTCGTATTTAGTCAAAAATAAATAAATAAATGATTTATTTATCTTTTTAAGGAAGTGATTGAAGATAATAAATAAATAAATCATTTATTTATCATTTTAAGGAAGTGGTTGAATGATAATTAAATAAATAATGATTTATTTAATTATCTGTGGGTGATTTAGTCATATTTAACAAGGAATATTATTTAAATAAGATTTAAATAATTATTCCTAGAAAATAATAAGATAAATAGAGAATTATCTAATTAATTTCTTTGTTTTGGGTTAAACATGATGAGGAATAATAATTAAATTATTGTTTAATTAATTATTCCATGAGGAAAATCAAACAAATAATAGATTTGTTTATTATTTCCTTTTGGGGTTTCTGTTTAGACCATAAACAACTTAATAAATGTGGTTTATTAAGTTATTTAACATAGTGAAGGCAATTTTACTTGGGGTAAAATTGGTCTTACATGGTGTACTTGGGTCCATCTAATGATAATAGGTTAGATGACCAAAAAATGGTGTAACACTTATTGTTATTTCGATGAAGAGGAAGTTTAATAGTTATATGAATGTGGTTAATAATTGTTTTCTTTTGCATATTGTCTACTCGAGGGTTTGATATTGTACCTACTGTATCAGTGGACCGCCCATGACTGTTTTTGGGTGTCTATATCTCAGACTTACCTGGGAGCTAACTAGGTGTGGATTTAGTGTATTCATATAGCAGAATAAAGTAGAACCCTCCGGGCTCACTATAAATTTGCACGCATGCTTTTATGGAAAGTTTCTCTTTGTTCTTGTTAATATTTTTCTATTTTTTAAAATATTTTCACCCGAAATAGGTGTTAGGGTCCTATAATAATAGGGATCATAATTTTGAATTGACTATGTTAAGTCTTGTAATATTGTACATACTTTTTCTTTCTTCAAATGTTTTCCCATATTAAAAAATGAAAAGAGGGTATGTCCTAAAAGAAATATCAAAAGACCAAAAGAAAGAAGATAAAAAAAGAATATAAAGTATGAACCCCACAAAAAGAGATAAAAATAGATCCCAAAAGTGTTGCACATTCAAATGCCAGTACTCTTAGTTTACTTCTGCAAATAAAGTTGCATGCAGCTTCTCCAAAATGCCACAATTCATGATGATCATACAGTTTAATATTGATTCCTTCATGATTTTAAATTTCATGTAATGATAGTTAGTGAATAAATATTTGGCCAAATCATTTAATCTTGGAAGATTAGTAGCTAGGCAGAGAATAAAAATGAGCTCATTAGTTTAATCTGAGCCATTGGAAGTTATAAGGTTAGAAGTAGGTTAGTTTGCTTATCCAAAGAAAATAAAAGGGTCAACAAGCTCAAATGCACCCAATAAAGGAAGTAAAAAATGTTAGGATAAATAAAGGGTAGGTAGATTACTTTCATAAGTAATGGAAAGCATCAATTGGTTCATCTCATATCACTAATATCCTCCTAAATCCCCTTCCCCTTGCTAAAATCCTATTTCCACCCTTGGAAGTCATTTCCCCCTTGTAAAATACCAATTTCTCCTTATTCTAACCCTTTCCCCTTCCTAAAAACCCCTTTCCCTAGTTAAAAATCAATTTCTCCTTTGAAAATTAACTTCCCTTTACAAACTCACCTTTTCCATTCAAAACATGTAAAACCCACTTATCTAAAGTTTTAAATTTTTAAATATAGTGAGCCCCACTATAAAAACCCTTCCGTGATATTATTTTAACACCTATTCCTAGTGTATTTCTAACCCCCCTACCTCTTATATATATCCTGACCCATTTATACTCATTTACCCCATATTATATTAATTCCCCGCTTTAATATATCCCCCGGTCCCGCTATATTTCAAAACCCACTTTACATATTACTCCTCGCTATCATTGTAAAACCCCATATTATATTCTCTAACCCATCGCATATACAAAATCCCCTCCCACTAACATATTAACATCTCCGCATTCATAATACCCGACCCCACCTATCAGAATCCTCAACTAATCCACCAACTCATCCAACCATCCGATCATCATCCACTGAAATCCTACAACCAATAGACTATTTCGCACCTCCAACTATCCAATGTTTAAAGATGAGGGGGGTGTGAAATGGGTGGTTTCATACCCCCCCCCCCCCCCCCCCATTTCCCACACGCTAGTCCCACGTCTTATCTCATCCCCCATCCTAAAACGGCCTAACAACCTTTCACGGTGCAATAAACCACCAAACTACTTCTGTGCATTGAAATGAAACCAGTTACTGTTTAAAAATAAAATCCCGCACCATTTGATTAACCACCTCTGGTTAAAAGCAATAAAGCCCGCCCTAAAACATTTTTTCACCATTTCTGTTGAAAATTGCGAAAAAGAGCCAAAGAAACCTTTGTTGACCTCGTTTGAAGCCATTCCAGATCGAAATTGAAGCCTATTGCTGCCAGAACCCCTTCTGCAAACTGAATTCTACTTTTTTTAGGTAATTCTAAACACCTAAGACAATTACTTAAGCTCAGAAAATTAATAATTGATAGTTGAACAAGTTAAATGGCATCCCAAAGTATTATAAGTGTAAATCCTCTGCAACTACTTGTGGTAGATTTTGACCACACATCTCTTGCTGATAAAGACTTCAAAATCAGTGACACAGTCACTGATTTCAACCTTATAGAGCTACACTACTAGAGCCATGATAAATTCATAGACCAGGTTAATGATATCCACCTCTGGGACTCAAACCTACCTAAATACATCTTCCCACGGACCTTTCAATTCCCTAAACTCATCAGACTCTGCCAGATCAATTATTTTCCCAATGAAAGAGCTCTAGTAACCCCAAGCCAAGATATTGTATTCACAATCACAGCACAATCAATAAATCAGATGTTAAAGATCCAACCCAAGCCTGAAGAAGTCCCATTATCCATTGAAATCCTCACTGAACTCTATCTGAAGCTGGACTTTCCCAAGAGGTTCCAAATATTCCATAAATTCCTTCCTCCATCAGTAGAAACCCCAAAAAATAATCCCCCTTACTCAGCTTCCATATTTTCAGAGAGAACTATACAGATTTTCACAATGTTGTCATGTATTTTAGGGTATTTTTCTTGATGAATATGTAGATGCATGTTATCCCATGTTTTCTATCTGTTACGCCGGAGTCGGCCTACGTAGAAATTATATGCACTAAGAAAGCATATGTCCAAGATCCACCTGATCTCACACTATTTAACTTTATGCAAGATACTAAATCTATTCCACTAGTTAATCTTTTGTAGAAAATTTAATTGCACACACATGTGAAGCATAAACAAAAATATTCAATCGCACATAACACAGTTTTTAACTGGGAAAGCCTGAAGCTGAAAACCCCAACTATATATTATGTAACATGGAGATCATATGAAAATCTCATACAAACATACAAAGCTTATCACAAGCTCTCAGTACAGTACAATCGTCATACACTATACAAGCCTAATATTGCAAATCCATGCACCGATCTTTGCCACCTGCTAGCTTGCCTCCACTGCGCAATCTCTGTTGAAGAATAGCTCTGAATGAATTCGAATTACTCCATCCTTGACTGCGCAATCCTCATTGGCATCTCCACTGAGTGTGTGATGCAATCAATGCATCACTATAGTCACCTCTGATAGTCTATCTTGCCCTTTCACCTATCTCTCCACTGGTCTCCACTGAAACTACCATGCACTGTAGTTAACTGTTGTATTCTTCAGTTGATTAATGAGTTATTATTTATGAATTAATTAACTAATTAATTCACTCCACTCTCACTAGTGTATCAATCATTTAGACTAGATAAAACTAGCTCAACTGAGTCTAACTGAGTTAAACTGAATACAACTCCATAACTGTGTTATTGTGTCATATGCTTACTTGAGTTCTAAGCCGGGTCCTCCGCACGTTAATAGTAAACCCTCAGGAATAGCATAATTCCTTCTGTCAGCTGCTGTGCCACATCTGTGCACTGAACTGAAGTGCTCCAAGAGAATAAGTTGTTGTTTAGAGTCTGATTATTATTAAGAGCTAATAATAATCGACATGCATATATTTTTAGATTGACGATCTATAAATAGAATTCGCCCAATATTCTAAACTAGAATTTCATCTATTTTTCCAACTTGATCAACCATCCACAGATAGCATCCTGCAACTTTTGAAATATGATCAACATGTCTAAAAATAGACTTGCACCAAAAATAGCCTGCGGGCCCACTTAGTGAAAGCGACTCTTTTCACTAAGCTCATCATCTTGTTGAATCTCAACACTCCCTCTCAACGATATAGGGATTATCCTTCACCCCGATCCTGCCTCTATGGTATTCAAATTTGCTCCTGGTGAGCGCCTTCATCAGAATATTTGCATCCTGATCCTCCGTGGGAATGTACTGAAGCAACATGATCTTCCGCTGCACACAATCTCTGATATGATGATACCAAATATCAATATGTTTAGATCTATCATGAAACAAAGGATTAACCGAGAGTTTAATGCAACTCTGATTATCAAAATGAATCACCATGGGATCTAAATGTGAACTGAAAAAACCAACCAAAATCTTCCTCATTCAGATAGCCTCACATGTAGCTAAACTTGCTGCCATGTGTTCTACTTCCGCTGAACTGAGTGTCGTAGATCTGATACTGAAAATCCCTCCTGATGTGCTCTTTCTGTCTATTGGGCTTCCTGCCCAATCTGCATCTGTGAAGCCATGCAACTTCACCTCATCTGTCTATCTGTACCATAAACCATACTCAGATGTGCCCCTGAGATATCTCAGGACATGCTTTCCTGCCTTCCAAAAGAGCTTGGTAGGCTTAACCATCGCTTGTCAAAGCTGGTTCACCGCATAGCATATATCCGGTCTTGTATTGACTAAATACATGAGCAAACCCACCAACTGTCGATAAACAGTGGCATCCACTACCTATGCCAATGTAGCATCCTCTTTATTCCAATTTCCTGGAAGAGGAGTGTCGATAGGCTTGCAGCCTTGCATGTGAAACTTCTCCAGTATCTCCTGGGAATACTTGCCTTGAGACACAAACAGTTCACCTTTCCGCTGCCATATTTCCAATCCAAGGAAATAATGAAGGAGGCCCAAATCGTTCATCTCAAACTCCTTTGCAAGATCAACCTTGCATGAGTGTATCAACTTCTCATCACTTATTAGTATCAAATCATCAACTTAAAGTACAATGATTAAAATCTTACCCTCAACCACAATCTAGTACACGTTTGCATCCGCCTCACTCTTGGTGAAGCCAAGTCCAGTGAAATAGTTGTTGATTTGAGTGTACCAAGCACAGGGTGCTTGTTTCAGCCCATACAATGCTCTTTTGAGTCTGCACACATGCGACTCGCTGCTAAAGATCTCAAATCCTTCAGGCTGATCAATGTACACCTCTTCCTCAATGATCCCATTAAGGAACGTAATCTTCACATCCATCTAATGAATGTGTCAACCCATCTGTGCTGAGAGAGCAAGGATGGTCCGTATGGAAGAATACCATGCGACAGGTGCAAAGGTTTCTTCATAGTCAGTCCCCTCAATCTGTGAGAAGCCCTAGGCAACAAATATTGCCTTATACTTCTCAAAACTCCCATCAGAAGCTTGTTTTACCTTGTAGATCCATCTTGATCCTACAACTGATTTTCCCACCGGCCTTGGAACAATCTCCCAGGCACTGTTTCTGATAATGGAGTCATACTCCTCCACCATGGCATCTACCCATGTGGGCTCCTGTGCTGCTTCTTCAAAAGAAGATGGCTCTATCACAATACACTTGCTCATAAAAGCCATGTATCCAGTATATCAGTCAGGTGACTGTCTCTGTCTACACTGTGATGTAGGAACTCCTACATTTTGTGCCGCATCCACCTTTAGTCTCTCAACTTCTGTGGTACGCTTCCTGCCTTTTTTGATGTTTGGTTCTGCATGAGTGGACTCCTCCACTCCATGAATCTCCTCCTAGGGCTGATCCACATCCAGAGGCTCATCTTTGGGAACAAGAAGTTCCTCTTCTGCATGCAAGTGTATCTCCCTCTCAAGCGACAACTTCATGGATTTCACCTCATTGAATTTTATATCCCATCGCATAACAGTCATCCAAATGTTTGGAAAATACACACGATGGTTATGGGGTGTTTCTGTGTACCCCACAAATATCCCAACTTCTGTAGTCGGCTCCAACTTCTTCTTGGCATCCTTCGTCACATGAATGTAAATAGGTGAGCGAAAAATATTCAAATGAGAAATATCAGGCTTCTTACCAATAAAATATTCCTCAGGTGTACTCATGCCAAGTACTCTATGAGGACAGCGGTTTTTCACATAAACCGCAGTGTTGCATGCTTCTGCCCACAAGTGCATTGGTAGGCCCTAGTCATGCAGCATCGCTCGTGCAACACCCACAATCGTTTTGTTCTTTCTCTCTGTGACCCCATTTTTCTGTGGGTTATGAGGCATTATGAGTTCTCTTTGAATTCCTTCTTTGCTACAGAAGTCTTTGAATTCGCTAGAGATGTATTCACCACCATTATCACTCCTTAGAGCTTTCACCTACTTCCATGACTCCTTCTCCACCAATGCCTTGAACTCACAGAACTTTGAGAACATTTCACTCTTCTTCTGCATGAAGAAGATCTAACATCTATGAGAAAATTCATCAAAAAATATCACATAATACCTCTGTTTCACTATTGAAGCAACCGAGAATGGTCCACACACGTCTGTGTGAATTCTCTCCAGGATCACCGAAGCACGGTTCTCCTTCTCATGAAAGGTGGTCTTCACAAACTTACCCATTGTACATCCTTTGCACTGATCTGATTGTGCAAGAGTACCCTTGGGAAGTCCAGTAGAAATTTGCTACAAAATTTTCAAAGTGCCATGGTGAAGATGGCCCAATCTCTTGTGCCATAATTCGCCCTCATCCCGGCTCACCACTTCTTCTGCTTTGCCTACCATTGCAGCGTAGCCATATACCTCTAGCTTGTAGAGGTTCTTAATTCAAACCCCTATCTTCTTGGTTTGACCCATTGTTTTATGTAGAAGGAAGGCTTTTCCCTCACTGAAAACAACATCATAACCCCTGTCTTCCAACATTGCGACTGAGACCAAGTTCTTCTTCAGACCTAGAACATGCATGACATTCTTCAACAAGAATGAATTACCAGACTCCCTCTCAAAGGTAATGGTCCCAATTCCTATCGCACTATACCGACCATCATCGGCCATCCCTATATGCATCTGGAGGTCCTTCTCCTCCAAGTCACTAAACAACTCTTTGTCTCCCGTCATATGGAAAGATGCACCATTGTCAAGATACCAAAACGATCCCATGTAGCTTGAAACCAAGCATGTGATCAAGGAAAAATCCAGCTCAAATTGCAAGGCTAAGGCCTTTCTAGTTGTATATCCAACAACCTGCTTATTCTTCTTCTTCTGTGGACAGTTAGTGTGAAATGTCCATGCTCGTGACAGTGAAAACACTTCACTTTGGACAAATCCTACTTCTTGCCTTTCGCACCGGATTTAGAAGGATTTTTCTTCCCCTTCCCTTTCCTTGCTTTGGTAGCCAAAGCGCAATTCTCTTCATCTTCATTCTTCGATGAAGATCCATCCCTAGTACCCTACCTTATCTCCTCTTGCACTAGATCCGACCAAAGTCGCTCCCATCTTGGCAGTTTCTCCTGTCCATTGATAGAGTATTCGTAGCTATGCCAACTCTTTGGAAGCCCAAGGAGAGCCAAGCTCACCAAGTCTTCTTGATCAAAATTAAACCCCACACTTCCCAGCTCATCCTTGCAGTGGACAAAATTCGTGAGGTATTTTGGAATACTGTCGCCTTTCTCCATTTTTATTTTTTATGAGCTTGTATTTAAGCGCCAACTTCCTCTGGTCACTTTTTCTTTGGAACAAATCTGTCAAATCCTTCCACATTAAGAATGGAGTGGCTTTCTCGTGAAGGCTGGAAACAATGTGGTCCTTCACATCTTCCAATAGAATCCTCCTCGTCTTTGCAGTCTTCTTTTGCCATGCATCAAGTAATGCAGCATCGCTAGATCCTGACTTAGGAACATCGCTATCGATGAACTCCTTCAGCCCATTATCCTCTAGCACTTCCTCCATCCTGTCCTTCCAAGCTATGTAATTAGAGCTCCCATCAAGGGCATAATCCAATCTCAACCCGTTGAAAGACATTTCAATGTATACTCGATTTCTGCACCAAGAATCTTCTGTAGCAAATTCGAATTGTCCACCAACACAAACTCACTTCACAATTGCAATCTTCAATCAACAATGCTCTGATACCATACATAAATTATATGCACTAAGCATGCATATGTCCAAGATCCATATGATCTCACACTATTTAACTTTATGCAAGATACTGAATCTATTCCACTTGTTAATCTTTTATGTAAAATTTAATTGCACACACGTGTGAAGCATAAACAAAAATATTCAATCGCACATAACACAGTTTTTAACCGAGAAAGCCTGAAGCTAAAAACCCCAAATATATATTATGTAACATGGAGATCATATGAAAATCTCATAAAAACATACAAAGCTTATCACAAGCTCTCAGTACAGTACAATTGTCATACACTATACAGGCCTAATCTTGCAAATCCATGCACCGATCTATGCCACCTGCTAGCCTGCCTCCACTGCAAAATCTCTGCTGAAGAATAGATTTGAATGAATTCTAATTACTCTTGTATTGACTGCGCAATACTCATTGGCATCTCCATTGTGTGTTGGATGCAATAAATGCATCACTAATAGTCACAACAGATAGTCTATCTTGCCCTTTCACCTATCTCTCCACTGGTCTACACTAAAACTGTCATGCACTGTAGTTAACTTCTGTATTGTTCAATTGATTACTGAGTTATTATTTGTGAATTAATTAACTAATTAATTCACTCCACTCTCACTAGTGTATCAATCAGTTAGACTAGATACAACTAGCTCAACTGAGTCCAACTGAGTTAAACTAAATACAACTCCATAACTACTTCTTCCAACTGTTTCATAACTCTACCACTTGAGTTCTAACTGAGTCCTCCATGCATTAGCTCTAGTAAACCCTTAAGAATAGCGTAATTCCTTCTATCAGCTGATGTGCCAAATCTGTGCACTGAACTGAAGTTCTCCAAGAGAATAAGTTGTTGTTTAGAGTCTGATTATTATTAAGAGCTAATAATAATCGACATGCATCTATTTTTAGATTGAAGATCTATAAATAGACTTCACCCAATATTCTAAAAATATAATTTCATCTATTTTTCCAAATTGATCAACCATCCACAAATAGCATCCTGCAACTTCTGAAATATGATTGACATGTCTAAAAATAGACATAGTCTAAAAATAGACTTGCACCAAAAATAGTTAGTGAAGGCGACTCTTTTCACTAAGCTCATCATCTTGTTGAATCTCAACAGCCTCCAGTGTCAAATTTCAACTATGCCCAATATCTATCATATGAAATCCATGAAAATTTAATCATATTACCAGAGGAATGAGTATTTAAATACTCTTCAGTTTTGTTCCATTTGTTCTTATATTTCCAAACAGAAAATTTTGCAGTTATCCTCCAAAAACTGCACACAGAGGGTAACCTCCAATCTATGGTATTTTGGACATCCTTGGTCAGAAAGGATTCCACATAATTGAGCTACAAATACTTCATTGATTCATTTTTTTTATCCAACTGTTAATATGCTAAGGAGTAGCATTCAACCCAGAGTTAGTGAAGAGATAAAGAAGGTGTTGCAATTGTCAGATAAAAGTAAAACATGAGACTGGTATTTATACTAGAATCATATAGAAATTAGGGTGTATGGAAGCCAACTTACTCCATGCAACCTTCCCAAATATCTCCCAATGAGGTTATTTGCATTAGAATACATAATAAAAATCTTGAACTCAGATGAAGTTAATTTCCTTTCAGCAAAAAAGAAAACTCAATTCAAGATTAAGAACTAGTTAAGGACTTTTATTTGCAATAATAGGAATGCTAGTCAGCAAGCAGACAAGTATTTACAAGATTTCAAGTTCAGTAATAGTTTCAAATGGAAATATGATCCCTTGGGAGTCATAAGTAACCTTAGAGTTAAATTCAAATTGACCCCTTTTATTCATGAGTCAAAACCTGAAGTTGAAAAGTATTCCAACCAGTTAGGGTGGTTGGAAAATACTTCACAAGAGATGGAAAAGTAGGCTGATACTAGTTCCATCCTCCTTACTACAATCCCACAAGACAAAAATTCAAAGAGGGAAAGAGAGGAAGGCTCTTATTCTACTGAGACCACTTCTGCTACCAAATTCAAGTTAATGTACAACTGAATCCAGTGATAGAACAGGAAGAAATAGTTGATACAATCGAAGTCATTGATACAAATATAGTATTTAGAGATGATGCACCTCCAACGGTTTCAGAAGAAACACATCAGCCATCAACTTCCAATGCACAAATCATTCAGAATCAACACAATGCAGAGGTTTCATCATTAAGCAAACCAGTGGACAAAGAGAAAGATATAATGGAGAAATACAAAGAAATTAAATTGAAGAATGAGGCATTGAAAGTTGTAACTTATGCCCAGTTTTGGAAACAAACTCCTAGTGACCAAAACAGATTACTTTCAGCCTTTGATTACAAAACTAGAAAATAATGCAAATGAAATTTTTGCAGCCAACAGTGTAGGCTCCAAAATCATCAGCAGACTATAAGAAAAAAACCTTTGAAGTTCTTGCTAAAGATGTACATCCAATAGATCAGATTGAGTTTGATAAGAAAGTTGGAGAAATGATCTATTCCACTATGACAAACAATGCTTTTAGTGTCCAAAAACTACAGAATTCTCTAGAAAATATTAGAGCACAGTTAAAAATAGAGAAAATTTATTCACAAGTAAAGGATAATAGAATAAAATAACTTGAAGAATTGGTCATGGAGGTTGGATATGATCCAAATAATATCAAAGCAACAAAAGAGCTCATCAAGAAAAATAATGCAGACATAGTTGCATTGAAGAAACAGCTTAAGTTACCAACAACAGAACATCCAAAAACTAAATAATTTTTGGAGAATTAAAATCAAAATGATGAAATGATGAATCTCATCATTCAGTTGACAGCTCAACTGAAAGAGATGGAAACTAATTTGGAAAAAATAGTGCAGGAAAAGCAGGCCAGTATGAAATCAGTTCCCATTATTGCCATCCCTATAGCCTCCACATCAGCTCTAGTAGCTATATCAGTTCCATTATCCACAAAAATCATAGTTACTACATCAGTCCCATCTACTATAGCAGTTCCAGTGACAACATAAGTTCCAGAAACTACACCAGCAACAATATCAACCCACCCTAATTATGAGGTAAGTAAATTGATTAAAGAATTGCAAGATATGTCAATACAAACTATTGAAATCAATAAGCTTAACGAACAAGTGAAAATTTTAGAAGATGAAAATAAATTGGCTCAAATAATGTATAAATCTAAAACATGTAAATCCAACAGGTTGAATGAAAGAATTCATAAGTTAGAAAAGGAGTTATCACTGAAATAACCACTAGCCCAAGCAAAACAATAGTTGTGGGCCAATATCATTAACTCAGTTAATGATATTTGGCCTTCTATATAGGTTATATTTGAACAGAAGGAATTGATAAAGGAGGCTAGTGAGGCAATCCAAAAGGTCAAAGAAGAACTTGGAAAGAAACTAGAGGAAGCCACTGAGATTATAAAATTTCTAAATTCTAAGAAAAAGTAGGAATTAGAATAACTTGGGATAACAGATAGAACAAAGAACATCTTAGAAGTGAATAAAGTGATTTCCAAGAGAAATCTAATGATAGAGCTTGAAGACAAATGCTAAAAAATGGAGTTTTGCAGTCAATAGATTTATGAAAAAATTTGATGTTTTGAGGCATAAATGTTTGCCCAATCCTTTGGTGATTAATGATAAGATAATGAGACATGAATACTATGATAAAAATATAAGGGAAATAGCTAAATAGACTTCCAAAAATTCAACAATGAAAGGGGTTCCTACAGGCAAAGTACTCCTTGAGACCTTAGAGAACTTCTTCTTCCTTCATCATGAGGTGAATCACCTGTTTGTGAATAAACCTACATTTTCAAAATACACTGAAGTTGATGAGATTTATAGGAGGATGGTAAAGGTAAAAATTCCAGATGAAGAAGCCTGGGAAAAATGGTGTGATTTACTGTGACAGGTAAAAGAGAGACAGTGTTAAAGAGTAAACAGAGCAGGTAGATAAAGCAGTAACATGTTGAAGATGTAAATAGATAAAGACAGATGAGATGAATATAGATGAAAGACAAAGGTAAAAGACAAATTCAGATGAAAAGCAGTGTGAAAGACAAGCGACGTAAAGATACAACTAGCGTGAGAGATAAGACATCATAAGAGAAACAAACTGCAAATTAAATAAACAGGGGAAACTTGCATTTAGTTACATAGGTGTCTATATCTTCTCGCATGAAGATATTTTATTTTCCTTGAATGAATCTTGGTTAGTTAATAGGATATTTTGTATTAAGTTTTGTATAAATACTTCATCAATTCAAAGTATTGAGGTGTGGATTCTTGAACATTTATATAGTTAAATTGATCTACTACCAGAGGGTTTATTGTAACTTTTCCAAGTTGACAGACATGAGAATAATAAAGTCATTTATTTACAGGATTCATGTGTTGAGCTACTTCAGTGAAGTATATTTCAATTGTTCATTTTATTTTCTTAATTATTCCATAAACTTGCATGTTTTCTAAATTTGAATGGTATACTGGTTTCAGTACACTCTGTTTTGAACTATTATCCATTTTTATGTTTTCTTCTAATATCTGGTTCAGAGGATCCTTAATTTCCCTCTAATCCAAATTGACCTCCTTCACCTTCTCTCATTATCTGGTTTAAGGAATCCTTCACTTCTCCTTGATCCCGATTGAAAATCACTTCTCCATTCAGCCTTAAAGATTTGATTTTGCTCACCCTGCCCTGTAACATTGCTTTAATAATTTGTTACTGTTATGTTTTATTGATATATTGACTCCATAGCCCAATGGAAAATAGACATATACCTATCCATCTAAATCATTAATTCCACCAACAAATCAAAATCAAACCAAATCAATCTTACATAACTAGCCTAAAATCAATTAAAACAACAAAGTTAAATCATTAAGAGAGAGCCCTCTCTGAGCCATAAGAAGTTTAGATCCTAATCTCCAAAGTGGTTGATAGTTACCTCTAATATTTCCTTAAACACACATAACAACCTCAGGAAATTTTGGAGTGATAACATACTAGCCACCATACTGGGGAAATCAGTGCCCAGTTAAAATAAGTCTTAAAGGAAACATTTTCCCTCATTTTTTTCATCTTAAGGTTGTTTTAGGGTTGTTAAAAATTATCATTGAAAATTAAAATTTTGGCTTCTAAAAGAACAAAATATACCAGGGCTCATCCAGATCCACAACCTGCTATAATATTTCATGATCCCGACATATTTTTAAGAAAATCTAAAAAAGTGGAAATTCTAGGAAGCAGTAGTCAATTAATAAAAGCAAATTCACTCCCTAAAGAATTATCAAGTTTACAGGATATTTAGTTTGATTTATCATTTGAGCATTCTTTATTTAGAACCAATTATGAAAACTCAATCTATGATATTGTAATAGATCCTGGTTTTATTCAATTCATTAAAGAAAAGAAGGAAACTATACAACTTGACTTAGATCAACAGGTTCTAAATACTTTTGATGAACTTGATGTTTTGACCTCAAATTTGATTAAAGATATAGATGAAGCATATTTCCAACTGTCAGTTGAATTAGTTTCCCTAGTTTTTGCTACCCCTAAGCGTTCTACCATTCCTTCAGAAACTGTAAAAACAGATCCATTTAGTTACACCTCACCCATAAACTCCATTACAGTTCATTCCACAGAACCATTCATCCCAAGCTTCCTATCCAACCTAAATTTTCAAGCTCATCTTCTAGCATTCCAACTACATCCTCAAATGTTCCAAGTTCATCCTCTATCACTTCAACCTCATCTCCAAGCACCACTACTTTACCTCCCAGTCAAGCTATCATCTTATCCATGGCAGCCAGATATGTCCCTTTGGCCTTAAAAGCCACTTTACATGCAATGCCACAGGATTACCAAAGTAAAATTTTTCAGTTTGATGGTACTGGTCAATATACTTCTCAACAACATGTAAATAAAATGCCTGATTATTTTGAATTACATGAAGTAGATGAAGATGATGTACAAATGAGATTGTTTGCACAACCATTAGTAGGAGATGTTAAGAAATGGTTTAAAGCTTTACGTATTGGTCATATTTATGATTTAGATGCTTTCCATAGATTGTTTATTAATAGATGGGAAAGAAAGAAAAACCCTTCACAAATATTATCTGAATATGAAAACATTAGAAGAGTGCCTAATGAATCTATTCAGGATTACTGTATTAGGTTTAAAACCAATTATAATGCAATTCCTGCAAATATCAAACCTCCACCAAACTTGGCACTAATCAAATTTCCAGATGGTTTTGACACTGATATGTCATGTTAATTGAGAGAAAGAAACCCTGAAAATTTAGAACATATGCAAAGTAATACAGTTAGTGTAGAAGCTAGCTTGTTAGCTAAAAGAGCTAGGATGAGAAATGAAAGAAGAGTAACCATTAAGGATCAACCGTCCACTTCAGACATTAAGATATATAGTTTAGCTAAAATTATGGAAATAATAATGGATAGATTAGAGAACATGGAAAGAAAACCTCAGTGGGAAAATCAACAACAAGGTCCCCAAATTAGAAACCCAAACTTTAGGAAAAATTCCAATACTGGTAAATCAAGAGAAGAAACACTTGATCAATTGATTAGACTACCTTTCCAAGAAAAATATGTTGAGATTTCCCAACAAAATGAAGAAGACCAGGACACCCAGATAAAAGTAATGGGAATAAATGATGAAAACATAATTTTTCTCACCTAAGAAAAACAAGAGTTGTACATGTTACAACAGTTACAATTAGAATATGGAGAGTCCTTTGAATATAAACAAGGCTATGAGTATGCAATATATGAAGTTCATAAACAATATAGCCTTAGAAGAAAGAAAAACACAGAATCCCCTACTAAGAAAAGAGTCCAAAATCAAACCAAGAAAACAATAGAAGCTCCTGTGTCCAAAGTGCTACAAATTCTCCCTAGAGAAACTCAGAAAACTTCCACTCCAAAGAGTATAGACATTACATCAACTAAAACATAAACATAAACCGCTACTAAAACTTCAATTGCCACTCAAACTATTCCGGGCAAGAAAATTGAAAATAAAATAGTGGAAACACAAATTGAAATACCAACTGTTGATAAAAAAAATAAAAACACTCAAATTGCAATTGGTAAAGAGGAAATCATTCAGTTAAGTAAAACTCAAATTCAATTTAATATTCAAATTGAGTTGGCCAAATTGAAAATACTAGTTCCTTTAACAGAACTGGTTAAAAATGATTCATACAAAGCTCAAATCACTGAAACGCTGAACATAGGAGAGTGTGAAAATGTTGTTAACCTCAATGATGACCAACTAGAGTTATTATTTGGTCTTGAAGTTAATGGTAAACATCAACAAGGAGGTGTCCCTTCATTCTACATTAGCTTGAGCATTCATGACAAAATATTACACAATTTTATGTTAGATTCTGGAGCATCTCATAAATTAATGCCAAAAGTAGTCATGGAAAATTTGAATTTATACATCACTAGACCATATAAAGACCTGTTCTCCTTTGATTCTAGTCAAGTTAAATGCCTTGGCTTGATAAAATACCTCTGTGTAACTTTAGTCGAATACCCAACAAAAATTATTGTCATGGATATTATAGTTGCTGATATCCCTCCAAAATATGGAATGTTATTATCTCGCTCATGGGGAGAAAAATTATAGGGATCACTGTAGTTAGACATGTCATATGCTACAATTTCTGTATTTGGTCGGCCAAAAAAACTTTATAGAGAAACTTTGATGAAATACATGGTTAGTAGTGCAGAAAAACCACAAAATTATCCTATCTATTCCCCACATTCTGATATGGACTCTTTTATCCTATGTAATTCAGACACTAGAAAAGACAAAATCAAAGTTGTAGAAAAAAAACATAAATAAAGTGACAGTGAAAAAATAACTCATGAGTCTATGTGGCATTTAGATTTCGATGGTTCTGTAAAAATATTAGGAGAAGGAGCTAGAGTATGAATCTATAACTTAGAAAATGATCATTCAGAAGGACATGATTTCAGGTTAAACTTTAAATGCACTAATAACATGGCAGAGTATGAAGCATTAGTGTTAGGACTGCAAATTGTAAGAAAACTTGGAGCCAAGAGAGTTTTTGTCATAGGATACTCAAAACTTATCATAAAACAAATCAAAGGAGAGTATCTTGTGAATAATCCTAGACTTAGCCAATACAGAGAAACCATTCTAGTTTTGATAAATTGTTTTCTTGAAACTAACTTTGTTGCTATTCCAAGGAAGCAGAATATGCAAGCTCATCATTTGGATAATTTTGCTAGAACATGTAGATTACCTTTTCAACCAAATCATCAGTACACTGCTGAGGTAAGACATAGGCCAACAATACCTGATAATTTGAAATATTGGCAAATATTTTCACAAGACTCACAAATTTACAATTTTATGAATGCTAAGGGAGAATTTAAAAACTGTAATATAGACACTGATTGTAAATTAGACTATACTATAAATAGTGAAATAGATGTAAATGATGTAGATAATACTGAACCAACTAAATTTACTAAAATAGAAATAGATAAATTAGAAACAGTAGAAATAAAAGAATTGACTAGTGATGAATTAGAAATTTTGAACAATAAAGATAGTTTTTTTCCGAAGGGATTAGCCCCATTAGAAGATCTTTTTGACTCCAATGATGTAGCTAGAAAACTCAAAATGGAGCCCCTAAGGTCAGACATAGAAGAATGTAACATAGGAACAGAAGAAAATCCTAAACTTGTCAAGATATACAAAGCATTACCTCAAGTTGAAAAGTTGAAATACATTAGTTTGTTTAAAGAATTTAAAGATGTCTTTGTGTGGAGTTATGAAGAACTCGAGTCTTATCATACCAGTATTATCCAACATAAAATATCCATCAAAGAAAATCAGAAACCCTTTAAACAAAATCTTAGGAAAATTAATCCTATTCTTATGCCATTGATAGAAAAATAAGTTAAAAGGATGTATGAGGCAAAAATATTAGCACCTATTAGATATTCTTATTGGGTCTCTAATTTAGTCCCCACTAGAAGGAAAACAAGATAAATCAGACTTTGTGCTGATTTTAGAAACTTAAACAAAGTATCATTAAAGGATAACTATCCCCTCCCCTAAAATGGACCATATTCTACAGAGGGTAGTAGGCTCACCCAAAATTTCCTTACTTGATGGATTTTCTGAATACAACCAAATCCTAGTCCAACCTAAAGATCAAGAAAATATTGCATTTACCACTCCTTGGGGAACTTTCACGTACTTGAAAATGCCCTTTGGATTGATGAATGCTGGAGCTACATTCCAAAGAGCTATGGCTATAGCTTTTTCCAAAGAAATTCATGACTTTTTAGTCATTTATCTAGATGATATCACAGTATTTTCCAAAACAGACAATGAACATCTAGATCATTTGAGAAGAGTTTTCATTAAATGCAGAAAATTTTGCATTTCCTTGAATCCTAAAAAGACACTCTTTGGATTAGAGGAAGGTAAACTCCCGGGACACATAATTTCAAAAGAGGGTATTAGAATTGATCCAGCTAGAATAGAAGCAATCTTAAACACCAATCATCCTAGAAACATCAAAGAATTACATGCATTATTAGGTAAAATAATTTTTCTTAGAATATTCATTTCTAATTTAGCAGAACTAATCAGAGAATTGAATAACATGTTAAAAAATGATTCAACGCTTAAGTGGACAGTAGAGACTAAACAGTCTCTTGAATGAATCAAAGAAGCACTTACTAAAACACTTGTCCTCATAAGTCCTAATTTCAAAAAAGATTTTATAATTTTTTCTTTTTCTTCAGAACACACCATTGCAGTAGTCTTGTTGCAAAAGAATGATGAGGGTTATGAACAACCAATTTCTTTTTTTTCAGTAAATCTTTGAGAGATGCAACACTAAAGTATAACATTATGGAAAAACAAGCACTTGCTTTAGTAAAAGCCATACAATATTTCGGAGTTTAAATTTTATACTCTCATATAATTTCATATGTTCCAACTTTAGTGGTAAAGGAAATTCTGACTCAGAATGGGCCTGATGGAAAAAGAGGCAAATGGATTGCCAAAATACTAGAATATGATATTGAAATAAAGCCTACAAAATTTATTAAAGGCCAAGGTTTAGCCAAACACATGGCTGAATCAAACTTTCAGGCCCTAGATATAAATTTCATTGGTGCCCTAGATGATCAGGAATAGATGGCGACTCCACAGATCAGTGATGCTTTTTTAGATTCACCCTGGTATGCAGACATTATATTTGTTTTACTTAATCTACAATCTCCTCCTAGTTTATCTAGAACTAAAAGTAGATCCTTAAAAATGCAATCAATGAAATATTGTATCTTAGATAATGCCTTATTTTGGAAAGATCATGGTGGAACCTTATTGAAATGTTTATTGAAATATGAAGCTAACAAAGTTATGCAGGAATTTCATGTAGGAGACTGTAGAGGACAACTATACTGTAAGACAACTGCTAAAAAATTTTTAAGGGTAGGTTTTTACTGGCCCACACTTTTTGCAGATGTCAGAAAGTATGTGACCTTTTGTCACAAATGTTAGATATTTGAAGGGAAGAAGAAAATCTTACCATTACCCCTCAAACCTATCTCTACAGAAATGCCATTTCAACAATGGGGTCTTGATTTCATTGGTGAAATTCACCCACCCTCCTCTGCCCAGCATAAATGGATATTGACAACCACTGATTACTTTACCAAGTGGATAGAAGCCATTCCTTCTAGACAAGCCATAGACTCTGTCATTATCTCATTCCTTGAAAACAACATCCTTTCTAGATTTGGATGCTCACAAAAGCTCATTACTGATAATGATGCTGCCTTCAAATCCAATAAAATGATAGAATTTTGTAACAAATACCATATCAACCTTGGTCATTCCATTGCCTATTACCCTCAAGGTAATGGACTAGCAGAGTCTTCAAACAAAATCCTAGTTAATATCATCAAGAAGCTGTTAGAAGACAACAAGAAAACCTGGAATAAAAGGTTGGTTAATGCCTGATGGGCAGATAGACTAATTACCAAAAAATCTATTGGTACATCTCCCTAGCAATTGGTATATGGGATGGATGTTGTTTTTCCATCCTCATTGGGAGTGCTAGTGATGAAAATGATTCAAGAGTTGCAAGTAGCACCAAATGACATCCAAAGGAGGATAAATCAGACAATAAATTTACAACAAACCAGAGAAGAAGTTTATATCAAATCACAAGTGATTCAAGACAAAATCAAAAAGATATTTGATAAGAAAACTAAAGAAGATGATTTCTACATAGGTGATAAAGTACTCAAATGGGATTCCAGAAGAGAAGAAAAAGGAAAACATGGTAAATTTTACTTTCTATGGAAAGGCCCATACATCATTTATGGTTACAGAGGTAACAATGCATTTTTCTTCAAAGATTTAGATGGAACAGATCTACCAGGTGGACCAGTCAATGGTAGAATGCTGAAGCACTATTTTTCACCAGATTAACTAGTAATTCATTCATTCTATTTTTCTCATTTTAAATATCATAACAAAGCTTAGATTGGATTGGATGTTTATCTTGAAAAGTTGAAGCCTGAAGAGAAGGCCCTAAGCTTTAAAAATTATAACATCATATTTTTAAATAAAGGAGATCACAAAAAGCGGTTGCAAGGCAAGCAAAGTCAAAGTTCCAAGGCCACTGATTAGAAAGTTCTTGACATCTCATCAGGAGATGCCATACCCAAGTGGAGCCACTGTTAGGGTCCTATAATAATAGGGATCATAATTTTAAATTGACTATGTTAAGTTTTGTAATATTGTATATAATTTTTTTTTCTACAAATGTTTTCCAATATTAAAAAATGAAGAGAGGGTATGTCCTAAGAGAAAAACCAAAGGACCAAAAGAAATAAGATAAAAAAAGAATATAAAATATGAACCCCACAAAAAGAGATAAAAATAGATCATGAAAGTGCTACACAATCAAATGCCACTACTCTTAGTTTAATTCTGCAAATAAAGTTGTGTGAAGCTTGTCCAAAATGCCACAATTCATGATGATCATATAGTTTAATATTGACTCATTCATGCTTTTAAATTTCATGTAATGATAGTTAGTGAATAAAGATCTAGCCAAACCATTTAATCTTGGCATATTAGTAGTTAGGTAGAGAATAAAAATGAGCTCATCATTTCAATCTAAGCCACTAGAAGTTATAAGGTTAGAAGTTGGCTAGTATGCTTATCGAAAGAAAATAAAAGGGTTATCAAGCTCAAATGCACCAAATAAAGGAAGTAAAACATGTTAGGATAAATAAATGGTAGGTATATTACTTTCACAAGTAATGGAAAGCATCAATTGGTTCATCTCATATCACTAATATCCTCCTAAATCCCCTTCCCCTAGCTAAAATCCTATTTCCACTCTTGGAAGTCATTTCCCCCTTGTAAAATACCCCTTTCCCCTTCCTAAAAATGCCTTTGCCTAGTTAAAATCCATTTCTCCTTTGAAAATTAGCTTCCCTTTACTAACTCCCCTTTTCCATTCAAAACATGTAAAACCCACTTATCTAAAGTTTTAAATGTTTAAATATATCAGGCCCCACTATAAAAACCCTTCCCCGATATTATTTTAACACCTATTCCTAGTGTATTTATAACCCCCTACCGCTTATATATATCCCGACCCATTTATACTCATTTACCCCATATTATATTAATTCCCCACTTTAATATATCCTTAGGTCCCACTTTATTTCAAAAGTCACTTTACATATTACTCCCCGCTATCATTTTAAAACCCCATATTATATTCCCTAACCCATCACATATATATAATCCCCTCCCACTAACATATTAACACCTCCACATTCATAATACCCGACCCCACCTATCAAAATCCCCAACTAATCTGCCAACTCATCCAACCGTCCGATCATCATCCACTGAAATCCTACGACCAATAAAATATTTCACAACCCTGACAGTCTAATGTTTAAAGACGAGGGGGGGTGTGAAATTGGTGGTTTCGTACCCCCACCCATTTTCCACGCGCCAGTCCCACGTCTTATCGCATCCCCCATCCTAAAACTTCCTAACAGCCTTTCACGGTCTGATAAACCACCAAAATACTTCCTTACATTGAAATGAAACTAGTTACTATTTAAAAATCAAAGCTCGTGCCATTTGATTAACTACCTCCAGTTAAAAGCAATAAAGCCCACCCTAAAACATTTTTTCACCATTTCTGTTTAACATTGTGAAAAAGAGCCAAAGAAACCTTTTCCGACCCCTTTTGAAGCCATTCCAGATCGAAATTGAAGCCCATTACTGCCAGAACCCCTTCTGCAGACCGAATTATACTTTTTTCAGGTAATTCTAAACACCTTAGACCATTACTTAAGCTCATAAAAGTAATAATTGATAATTGAACAAATTAAATGGCCTCCCAGAGTATTATAAGTGTAAATCCTCTGCAACCACCTGTGGTAGATGTTGACCACACACCTCTTGCTAATAAAGACTTTAAAATCAGTGATACAGTCACTGATTTCAACCTTCTAGAGCTCCACTGCTAGAGCTATGATAAATTCATAGATTAGGCTGATGATATCCACCTCTAGGAGTCAAACCTACCTAAATACATCTTCCCACAGACCTTTCAAATCCCTGAACTCATCAAACTTTTCCAGACCAATTATTTTCCCAATGAAAGAGTTCTACTAACCCCAAGCCAATATATTTTATTCACAATCACTACACAATCTATAAATCAGATGTTACAGATCCAACCAAAGCCTGATGAAGTCCCATTATCGATCGAAATCCTCACTGAACTCTACTTAAAGCTAGACTTCCCAAAAATATTCCAAATATTCCAGACCTTCTTTCCTCCATTAGTAGAAACCCCAAAAAATAATCCTCCTTACTCAACTTCCATATTTTCAGAGAGAACCACACAAATTGTCACAATGCTGTGATGTGTTTTAGGGTATTTTAATAATGAATATGTAGATGCATCTATCCTAGGTTTTCTATCCATATTCTGCCTAGGTCAGCCTCCAGCTTTAACCTTCAAATTTTCCTAATATCTATTAGATGCAGGAGTATTTAAATACTCTTCATTTTGTTCCATTTGTTCTTATATTTCCAATCAGAAAGGTTTGCAGTTAGCCTCCAAAAACTAGACATAGAGGTTAACCCCCAATCTGTAGTCTTCTGGACATCCTTTATTAGAAAGGATTCTATAGAATTCAACTACAATGACTTCATTGATTCATTTTTTTATCCAATTGTTAATATGCTAAGAAGTAGCATTTAACCCAGAGTCAGTGAAGAGATAAAGAAGGTGTTGCAATTGTCAGATCAAAGTAAAACAGGAGACTGGTATTTATACGAGAATCATACATAAATTAGGGTGTATGGAAGCCAAATTACTCCATACAAGCTTCCCAAATACCTCCCAATGAGGTTATTTACATTATAATACATAAGACAAGTCTTGAACTTAGATGAAGTTAATTTCCTTTCAGCAATGAATAAAACTCAATTCAAGATTAAGAACTAGTTAGGGCCTTTTATTTGCAATAATAGGAATGTTGGTGAGCAAGCAGACAAGTATTTACAAGATTTCAAGTTCAGTAATAGTTTCAAATGGAAATATGATCCCTTGGGAGTCATAAGTAAGCTTAGAGTCAAATTCAAATTGATCCCTTTTATTCATGAGTCAAAACCTGAGGTTGAGAAGTATTCCAACCAGTTAGAGTGGTTGGAAAATAATTTTCAAGAGATGGAAAAGCAGATTGAAACTAGTTCCATCCTGCTTACTCCAGCCCCATAGGAAAAATTTCAAAGAGGGAAAGAGAGGAAGACTCTTGTTTTTTTGAGACCACTTATGATACCAAATTCAAGTTAATGTATAGGAAGAAGGCTAAACTGAATCCAGTGATTGAATAAGAAGAAATAGTTGAGACAATTAAAGTCATTGATACATATATAGTGGTTAGAGATGATGCACCTCCAATAGTTTCAAAAGAAACACATTAGCCATCAACCTCCAGTGCACAAATCATTCAGAAGCAACACAGTGCAGAGGTTTCATCATCAAGCAAACTAATGCATAAATAGAAAGATATAATGGAGAAATAAAAAGAAATTAAATTGAAGAATGAGGAATTAAAAGCTGTAACTTATGCCCAGTATTGGAAACAAACTCCTAGTGACCAAAACAGATTACTTTCAGCCTTTGATTACAAAACTAGAAATATTCAAATGGCATTTTTGTAGCCAACAATGCAAGCTCCAAAATTGTCAACAGACTACAAGAAAACAACCTTTGAAGTTCTTTCTAAAGATGTACATCCTATAGATCAAATTGAGTTTCATAAGCAAGCTGGAGAAATGATCTATTCCACTATGACAAAAAAGGCTTTTAGTGTCCAAAAGATACAGAATTCTCTAGAAAATATCAGAGCACAGTTAAAACTAGAGAAATATTCTTCACAAGCAACCGATAATAGAATAAAATAACTTGAAGAATTGGTCATGGAGGTTGGATATGATCCAAAGAATATCAAAGAAGTAGAAGAGCTTATCAATAATAAGAATGAAGACATAACTGCATTGAATAAACATCTTAAGTTACCAACAACAGAACATCCACAAACTAAAGAAGTTTTGGAGAATGAAAATTATAAGGATTAAATGATGAATCTCATAATTCAGTTGACAACTCAACTGAAAGAGATGGAAACTTAGATGGAAAAACTAGTGCAGGAAAAATAGGCCAGTATGGAAGCAGTTCCCATTACTACCATCCCTATAGCCTCCACATCAGCTGCAGTACCTACATCAGTTCCATTATCTACAACAGTCCCAGTTACTACATTTGTCCAAGCTACCACAATAGTTCCAGTGTCAACAAAAGTTCCAACAACTACACCAGAAACAACATCAACCCATCCCAATGATGAGGCAAGTAAATTGATTAAATAAATGCAAGATATTTCAATACAAACTGATGAAATAAATAAGCTTAAGGAACAAGTGAAAAGTTTAGAATATGAAAAGAAATTGGCACAAATAATGTATAAATCTGAAACATAGAAATCCAATAGGTTGAATGAAATAATTCATCAGTTAGAAAAGGAGTTACCACTGAAAGAACCACTAGCCCAAGCGAAAAAACAGTTGTGGGCCAATATCATTAACTTAGTTAATGATAATTGGTCTTCTATACAAGTTATATTTGAACATAAGGAATTGATAAAGGAGGCCAGTGAGGCAATCCAAAAGGTCAAAGAAGAACTTGGAAAGGAACTAGAGGAAGCCACTGAGATTATAAAATTCCTAAATTCTAAAAACAAGCGAGAATTAGAAGAACTTGGGATAACAGATGGAAAAAAGAACATATTAGAAGTGAAGAAAGTGATTTCCAAGAGAAATCTAATGATACAGCTTGAAGAAAAATGCCAAACAATGGAGTTTGCAGTAAATAGATTTATGAAAAAATTTGATGTTTTGAGGCAAAAAGGTCTACCTAATCCTCTGGTGATTAATTATAAGCTAATGAGACATGAAGACTATGATAAAAATATCAGGGAAGTAGCTAAAGATACTTCCAACAATTGAACAATGAAAGGGGTTCCTACAGGAAAAGTACTCCTTGAGACCTTAGAAAACTTCTTCTTCCTTCAGTATGAGGTAAATCACCTATTTGTGAATAACCTACATTTTCCAAATACACTGAAGCTGATGAGATTTATAGGAGGATGGTAAAGATCAAAATTCCAGATGAATAAGCCTAGGAAAAATGGTGTGATTTACTGTGACAGGTAAAATTAAAAATAGGTAAAAGAGAGACAGGGTTAAAGAGTAAACAGAGCAGGCAGATAAAGTAGTAATAGGTTAAAGATATAAACAGATAAATACAGATGAAATGAATACAAATGAAAGACAGAGTTAAAAGACAAAGTCAGATGACAAGTAGCATGAAAGACAACCAGCGTACAGATAAACAAACTGAAAATCAAATAAACAGGGACAAATTGAATTTAGTTACATAGGTGTCTGTATCTTCTTGCATGAAGATATTTTATTTCCCTTGAATAAATATTGGTTAGTTAATAGGATATTTTGTACTAAGTTTTGTATAAATACTCCATCAATTTGAAGTATTGAGGTATGGATTCCTGAACGTTTATATAGTTGAATAGATCTACTACCAGAGGGTTTATTTTAACTTTTCCAAGTTGACAGACAGGACAATAATAAAGGCATTTATTTACATGATTCATGTGTTGAGCTACTTTAGTGAAGTATATTTCAATTGTTCATATTATTTTCTTAAGTATTCCATAAACTTGCATGTTTTCTAAATTTGAATGGTATAACTAGAATTTTATTGTAGAATTTGTTTAAGTACACTCTGTTTGGCACTATTATCCATTTTTATGTTTTCTTATGATATTTGGTTCAAAGGATCCTTAATTTCCCTCTAATCCCGATTGACCTCCATCACCTTCTCTCATTATCCGGTTTAAGCAATCCTTAACTGCTCCTTAATCCCGATTGAAAATCACTTCACCATTCAGCCTTAAAGATATGATTTTTCTTAGCTACCCTGCCCTGTAACACTGCTTTTATAATTTGTTTCTATTCTTTTTTCTTGATATATTGACTTCATAGCCCAATGTAAAATAGACAGACACATCCATCTAAATTAGTAATTCCACCAAAAAATCAAATAAAACCAAATCAATCTTACATAACTAGCCTAAAATCAATTAAAATAACAAAGTCAAATCATTAAGAGAGAGCCCTCTCTGAGAATTAGGATGGCTAGATCCTAATCTCCGAAGTGGTTGATAGTTACCTTTAATATTTCTTTAAACACACATAACAACCCTAGGAAATTTTGGAGTGATAACAACAGGTTCTAAGAGTTTGTTTACACTGTATGGCTAGCTCAACAATCTCATTCAGGTAGAATTTACGTTTAACTATGTTTACAAGGTTGTGTTGTTATTTTCATAAAATTCTAGGGTCACAACTTTTATGTCAGTTTTAAGCTCTCTGTCAAGGGTTACAATCCTTGTTTTGTATTATGATAATTATGTGAAATACTTCGTCCTGAGTCTAATATTAAAATGTAATATCTTTTTTTTTTAGGAACAATGCAAATCACGTGCCTTACTCAAACTCACACATATCTATACAAAATTATTTTGACATTTTCACAGTTAATTCTTTCACAATTCATGATAAGACATAAATTTTTCTTACTACTTAAAAGAAGGTTTTTTTTGCACATTACATGTCGTACTATAAAAAAATTCTATAAACATGCCTACTTATCTATTCATAATAATTTAATCTTTATTTCCTTTATTCATAAGTCTAGGTTTAAATAACAAAGAGCCATTTAACCTTACACTCACAAAATCCATTTAACATGTAATTTTTCCAGTTTTCTTTATCGAAATTTTAATTTTAACACAGGGTAAACATGTAGCATAGAAATATAAACAAAGAAACATAGGTTATTCAACGGACTTCCATCAAATTACTTATCTTCTTTAAATTTTATCGTTTGGAAATCCTTTTGAAAAAAATACCACACCACCCAGACGTGAAATTGGAAATTACGTCCAATATTCCCCCATAATTTTTCACCCTCAGATCAATAACTTAGATAGTAAGCTTCACAGCTTACATTCTCAGATCTTGGGACTTCAGGTCTAGTCTGGAAATTTCCAGCCTTAAACAGGCCTAGGGCTTCCACTGGTATACTTATCAGATTAGGATTTTTTCCATCTTTTCCAATCTTCCATCTCTCTTCTCTCCTTCCAGTTCTGTATGTCTCGGTCCTTCCCACTGAGATCTCTCTCTAGTGAGGGAGAGAGAATGTTTGGGGAAATTTCTATAACTGTTTGTCGGTTAAAGAACTAGTTTAGGGCATTTTTCCAAAAAATTTCCAAACTTCTTTAATGCATAACTATTACCACATAGAATTAAAATTTAAAATTTAAAGTATTTACAATTCACCTAGGCCTTTATCAGTTTGTAATTATTCAATATAGGCAGTCAAAGTAAAAGTAAAATGATAACTGGGAGTCCCTAAGTGTTACATCTTTCCCCCTGGAGAATAACACCATCCTTAGTGTTTTCTTGTCCCCTGAACAGTTCAGGATAAGATTGAAGTGTAAATTTTTCATCTTCCCAGGTGGTCTCCTCAAAACAAAATTTCCTCCACTACACTTTAACCTGGGTAATGGTTTCTCTTCATTGGAGAATGCCCTGGGGTTCTGCTAGGAACTCTCCATCCAACTCAACCTGTAATGAAAACATTCATTGAGTAAGCTCATCAGATATCTACAACTATTAACATATATATCTATTACTTATTGCCTTAAGGTCTCACCTGAACATCTTCCCAATGAATAAAATTTTTGAGGTAATACACATATTTTTTTAGTAGTGAGACATGAAATACATTATGGAATCTTATATGATTGGGTAATGACAAATGATATGTCACTGGTCCAATTATTTCCAATATCTGGAAAGGAACACAAAACCAAGGGGTTACTTTCGCACAACCACCCCATATCAAGGTACTTCTTTTTGGCTTGATCTGCACATAAACATGGTCTCCAATATTGAATTATCAATATGTTCTTTTTTTATCAACATAGGCTTTCTGTCGATCCTGAGTGAATTTCAAGTTTTGTGGGATATTCTTGATGGTCTATTCCATTTACATAAAGATATCCAAACCTAGCATTAGCTTATCCTCAAGGTTATTCCAGTTAATCGGTGTGTTACATTTCCTCCCATATAGTACCACGAATGGGCTCATTTTTAACGACTCATGATAACCATTATTATATGAAAACTCGACCAAATGTAAATATTCTTCCCGCTTACCAGGTTGTTGCATTAAAAACACCCTCAACATATCTTCTAGTACCTGGTTTATGCGCCCAATTTTCCCATTCGTTTGAGGATGGTACATAGTACTAAATTGAACTTGGGTCCCCAATTGTGTGAAAATATCTTTCCAAAAAGCTGAAGTGAACTTCACATCTCTATCTGATATAACTGTTTTAGGTATCCCATTTAGTCAGAACACTTCTTTCATGAAAGTATCAGCAATATGGGTGGTTTTGTAGGTGGATTTCATAGGTATAAAGTGAGTTTTTGTGCTAAGTTTATCAAATACTACCATAATTGAGTCATGATTATGTTTATATTTAGCAAGTCTAGTTATAAAGTAAAGTGTGATAACTTCCCACTTCTATTTAGGTATAGGTAATGGATGTAAGAGACCAGCAGGATGTTTGTGCTCTACTTTTACCAATTGACACTCCAGACATTTTTCCAAATATTCAACATTATGTTTTCTCATACTTGGCCAAAAACAAATCTTTTTAATAGCTGAAATTTTTTTTAATAGCCTAGGTGTGCATTATAAGGGATTTTATGAAATTCATCCATAATTAGTTGTCTAATTGAAATTTGGTTAGGGATGTATATTCTTCCCCTGAAGGTCAATACCTGATTTTCTTCAATACCATAATCAATTTGTGTTCCTTAATTATCAACTTGTTTAGCTTGTTTCCATAGGAATTCATATTCAGGATCTCTTTCGGAAACCTCCTTAATCTGTTCTAGAAATTTAAATTATATTCGGTGGTAGAGTTTATATACATGATGCAATCAACTGCTTAATGCATCAAAAACACAGTTTTATTTTCCCTTTAAATGCTTAATCTCAAATTCAAACTCACTAAGGAATGAACTCCACCTAGCTTGATGATAATTCCAATTTGGTTGCTTGAAGTAGCTTTCCAAACTACTATGGTCTGTCATCAATAAAAAATTCTTCCCCAGTAGGTAATGTCGCCAAAATTTTAGTGCATGGATTACTGTAGTTAGTTCTAGGTCATAAGAATAATATTTTTTCTCATGCTCCTTCAACTTGCAGGATTCATAAGATGTTAGCTTTCCTTCCTGCATTAACATATCCCCAACCCCCTCCTGAAAAGCATTTGTACAAAATATAAATTCTTTGTCAGGGTAAACAATATTTAATCCAGGAGAAGTGGTCAATAATTTCATTAGATGCCAAAAAATTCTTTGGCAATCCTCAGTCCATTTGAAGATCCTTCCTTTATTTTGTAAGGAGTTGATAGGATAGGAAATTCGAGAAAACATCTTGATAGAACGAGGATAATACCCTGTAGACCCATAAAGGATCAAATGTATGTGACATTCTTGGGTACTAGCCAATCCATTATGGTTCATATTTTCTCCAGATAAACTAATATAGCTTCTACCGAAATAACATGTCCTAGATATTGGATCTGATCCTTGAAAAGGTCGCACTTTCTAAATTTGGCATACATTGATGTTATATAAATACTTGCAAGACTATCCGAAGATGTTCCTTGTGCTCCTTAGCATTCCTAGAACAAATAAGGATATCATCTATAAAAATTAAAATGAATTTGTCCAAATATGGGTGGAAAATACCACGCATAAGGCTCATAGTGGTTGTTGGTGCATTGGTAAGCCCAAAAGGAAACAAAAAAAAACTCATAATGTCCATATCACATCCTAAAGGTTGTTTTACAAACATCTTCATCCTTCACTCTAATCTGATGATAACCAGATCACAAATCGATCTTGGAGAAACTGTAGCACCATTGAATTGATCAAACATATCATCAATTTGGGGAAAATGATACTTATTCTTAATAGTAAATTTATTAAGTTGTCTATAGTCAATACATAGTCTTAGAGTTTTTTCCTTTTTCGAAACAAACAACACTGGAGCTCCCCACGGTGAAACACTAGGACAAATATATCCTTTGTCAAGAATTTCTTGTAGTTGCATCTTAAGCTATGTCAACTTGGGTATATTCATGTGCTAGGGAGCTCTTGATACATGGGCTGCCCCCGGAATCAATTTAATGGTAAAATCAATCTCCCGCTTTGGGGCAATCATAGAATGTTTTCGGAAAATACATCCACAAAATCTTGAATCATTGGTATGTTTTCCAGCAAAGTTGTTTTATCCTTGGAATTGGTGTATCCTACCTTAGCAAAATAAATTAGACACCCTTTAATCCTTATACATTTTCCCAGTTGAGAGGCGGTGATGGGATAAAACTTAAGTGGCTTTTTAACCCCCTATAGCTCTTTTCTAAGACCGTCTTTCATAATATAACTAATCGATTTCTCATTACAATTCACTAAAGGCCAGTGTCCCCCCAACCAGTCCATTCCAATGAGCATGTCATATAATCCTAATGGTAGAATGTTTAAACTAATATTAATTAGTCAATTAACTACATTCTAAAGAGAGTATGACACTTTAGCGGTCACTTTTATTTTTGTTCCAGTACTCGCTAGCTACACTAGCCAAGGATGTTTAAATTTTAAGGTCTGCAGATGGGAATTTTTGACATTTTTAGGATTAACATGGCTTAAGATGGCCCCTAGAGAAACTAAAATAGATATTGATTGGTCAGATAAATTAACTTCCAACTCAACCATGGTGGGTTGATAATCTTCCTCGCAATCTTCTAGTACGACATTAATCCTAGGCATGCTCCTAGATACCTCCCCAACTGTATACTCCTCTTGAAAATTAGAAGCCTTCTCTAGTCTAGCACGATGAGGGAAATTATTGTAATGGTGGACTTCCCCACAACCCTAGTATTGCAGAGGAAAAATTTTCACCTAACTAAGTTCTAGCTTGCTAAGTGCTTCAGTAGGCCTAGCTTCTGCTTTCCATTTGGACTTTTTTTGATTTATTCCAGATTGTCTATTGGGAAGATTTATTTGTGAGTTCCTAAAATTTGTAGATTTAGTGCCTATGAAATTATGATAATTAGTTTGTCCCTTCTTCTGAGACCAATTTTTACCAATTTCACCCTTCTGCTTCATCTGTTGGTAGCACATTTTATTTTTCCGGATTACTTTGTCCATGGTTTTTGGACTATCAAACTCTATTATTTACTTCATGAACACAAGAAAACTACTAAAAAAGAATTACACTTTAGCTTTCTACTCTTAGAGGTAGGGCACATACCTTAGTAAGGAAGTAAATTTAGTTACATACTCATCCATAGTCAACCGCCCCAATATTAAGTCATGAAATTCTTTACCTTTCTCATCATAGAATCATTCCGTCAAATATTTGTTTTTAAAATGTCTTTGAAAGTCCTCCTAGGTTAGATTCTGTTCCTCTATCCCCTGCAATATCTTGAACTTTTACCACCATAAGGTGGTTTTTCCCTGAAGTTGATAATGGCTAACCTAGCCCTGAGGCTATTGTTATACTCGTAAAACTGAAAATATTTGTTCATATTTATAATCCAGGCTTCGAAAACTTCTTCTGCTTCTCCGTCAAAGAATGGGGGTTTTATCTTTCTGAATTCCCCCTGCAACTCCATATTACATATTTTTTCTCTTTTCCATTTTGAAACATTTCCCAACTCTTCTTCATAATCAGCTCTATTTCCATCACTCCGTTGAGTATGACTTCCTTCTCAATTATCATCAATATGTTGTTGTTGTTCCTCTTCATTCTAAGTTCTGTACTCAGGACTAGGTCGAAGGGATCGATGGTTCTATTTGTCTGAAAGATTCTTTAATATTATTTCTTTTTTGCACATTAAACTTTCATTATTTGTTCATAAGCGAACCATTTCAGCTTGTAGTTTTTGTACTGTCTCAGGTAGTTAGCTTTTTTTTTACTGTTGTTCTACACCCAACTTCACCCATACTTCCGGATTTGACAGTGGACTTCCTCTCGTTCTGATCCAGGTGGAAACTTCCTGGAAACTTCATTCCTCATCATGGTTTTACTTTCTCATTTCTTATTTCTTCCACTATGCATAGTTCAACACACTCAATATTACTAACGTCATTGCCAGTATTGCCCAATCAAGCCACAGTATTGAAATTGTGCCTTGACACCACTTGTAACAAACATCCATCTACCTAAGTTTAGTGACATAAAAAAAAATTGACTTTCACCATTTCAAATACAAAAAAATACATTTACCATAGCATGGCACCTGGACAAGAATTAACTAACCTAACATAGGCATTAATTTGTAATGGTAATACTGATGCCAAATTGAAATGACAGTTAAATTAAGGTCCATTCCTTAAGGTTTGTTGGTGAAATTATTCTTGGTTTAAGCTTGTTTATTATAATGATTTACAAAGGTTCATATATTCATATTTAACTTCTACCAATGCTGGTGTCGAGTGGGCACCGGTTGTCCCACATAACCTATCCTTTATCTAGAAGTTTTGAACCTGTTGCCATCTAGTAACTCCACTACGGTTGATCTAGTAGGACTTCATCTGATGGTGTAGGTGATTTTATAGATGATAAGGGTTTCTCCCGACCTCCCTTTTCAGATTTTGGCACTATTTTTCACCAAGTGTGGTTTTAAGAGCTTTACAGGTTCTCCTTTGTGCTCTGAATATTACCTTTTTTGTTGTTTTTCCTGCCTCCTCCCAAATCCTTTGCTACTAAAACCCCGGTTCACTGATGACAGGGAAGACTTACACCGAGGGTTTGGGTTGGCCCGACAACACCGTTTTCTGTTGTGAGTTAGAACAAACATGGCGACCTTGGCTTCCTATTGTCTTTGACACCCTATCATCTACTATATTGATGAGTATTTCTACTATCCAAGTATTTAATGGAGCTCTGCGACAACAGATGGGGATCTGTGTTTATAATATAAATTGGGTAAGCATTCAATTCGGGATTGTTTTTATCTTTGTTCCTTAAATTTAAGCCAAGTATGTATATATATATATATATATATATATATATATATATATATATGTATATGTATATGTATATGTATATGTATATGTATATGTATATGTATATTTAACTAGATGTGTTCTCTTTTTTTCTTCTTTAGGGTTTGTAAGAACTCCAGACTCGGTGGCTAGATTGACCCCTATTAACTCATGGAGAAGGAAAAATAGTCCCTGCCTCAGGTTTGTTGCGATAATGGAAACAATTATTCACCAATTTCCCTATTCTTTGAGTGACAAGACTCACCTTCCTGTAACTAGAAATTCCACCAGTGACTTTTTTAATTTTTTTGAGGGTTTTAGGAAGGTAATTTTTCCATAAGAAATATTTCGGCATTATTGTTTTTGTTTAGCTACTGGGTCATTTAAATTCACGGTATCACTAGTTTGGATACTGTAAGACTCGTTACTTTGAGGCTAATACATCAGATGGGCTTTTGTATCAATATTTTGGGTATCATAGTACTTTTATTGCTTTGGTTTGTTAATTTATAGCATAAATTTTCTCAAGAATACCATACAATGTTTTCAGTCATTCTCTTGCACAGTTTACAGTTAAGGGTTCTAGACCCATATTCCCAGTACTCATGGTAATAAAATTTAATTATTCTAGTTCTTGTATTTATTTCGATGAAGAGGAAGTTTTATAGTTAAATGCATGTGGTTAATACTTGTTTTCTTTTGCATTGTATCTACTCGAGGGTGTGATATTGTATTTACTGTATCAATGGACTACCTGTTACTTTTTTTGGGTGTCTCTCTCTCAGACTTGCATGGGAACTAACTAGGTGTGGCTTTAGTGTATTCATATAGAAAAATCAAGTAGAACCCTCAAGGATCACTACAAATTTTAACGCATGCATTTATGGAAAGTCTGTCTTTGTTCTTGTTAATATTTTTCTATTTTCTAAAATATTTTCACTTGAAATAGGTTCTAAGGGTTTTTTTATACTGTATGAATGGCTCAAAAATCTCATTTGGGTAGAATTTACATTTAACTGTGTTTACAAGGTTGTGTTGTTATTTTCATAAAATTCCAGGGTCACAACTTTTATGTCGGTTTTAAGCTATCTGTAAAGGTTTACAATCCTTGTTTTGTATTATGATAATTATGTGAAATACTCCATCCCGAGTCTAATATTCAAATGTAATATATTATTTTTTAGGAACAATGCACATCACGTGCCTTACTCAAACTCACACAAATCTATACAAAATTCTTTTGCTATTTTCACAGTTAATTATTTCACAATGCAGGATAAGACATAAATTTTGCTTACTCCTTAAAAGAATGAATTTTTCCAGATTACATGTCATACTATAAAAAAAATCTATTAACATGCCTTCTTGTCTATTCATAATCATTTAATATTGAGTTCCTTTATTCATAAGTCTAGGTTTAAATAACATAGAGCCATTTAACCCTGCACTCACAACATTTATTTAACTTGTAATTTTTCCAGTTTTCTTTATTGACATTATAATTTCAACATAGGGTAAACATGTAGCATAGAAATTTAAACAAATAAATACAGGTTATTCAATGGACTTCCATCAAATTACTTATCTTCTTTAAATTCGATCGTTTGGAAATCCTTTTGAGAAAATGGCCGCACCACCCAGCCTTAAGATTGGAAATTACTATTACACAATTTTTTGGTCATATAACCCATTGGTATTAGATGGACCCAAGTACACCATGTAAGACCAATTTTACCCCAAGTATAATTGCATTCACTATGAAAATAACTTAGTAAAACCACCTTTATTAAGCTATTTATGGTCTAAACAGGAAACCCCATAGGGAAACATTAAATAAATCCATATTTGTTTGATTTTCCTCAAGGAATAATTAGTTAAACAACAGTTTAATTAATATACCTAGTTATATTTAACCCAAAACAAGGAAATTAATTCAACAAATCATTATTTATCTTATTATTTTCTAAAAATAATTATTTAAAAATTACTTAAATATTCTTTGTTAAATATGACTAAATCTCCCTTAAATAATTAAATAAATCATTATTTATTTTATTATTACTCAACCATATCCTTAAAATGATAAATAAATCATTTATTTATTTATTGTTACTTAACCATGTCCTTAAAATGATAAATAAATCATTCATTTATTTATTATTACTAAATCACATCCTTAAAATGATAAATAAATCGTTTATTTATTTATTATTTACAAATAAGGGGATTTGACTCAAGTCAAATTCCTTTTCACTCCAACAA
Source organism: Pinus albicaulis (assembly GCA_034641835.2). Lineage (NCBI taxonomy): Eukaryota > Viridiplantae > Streptophyta > Pinopsida > Pinales > Pinaceae > Pinus > Pinus albicaulis. The sequence continues at coordinate 82,071,720 of MU968359.1, read as the reverse complement.
ATATAATAAAATATTCCATAAAAATTGGATCTTGATTTGGTTAACAATATTTTAATTATGCACCAATATCTAGACTAACTCAATATTTTGTGATAAATAGAAGGGTTTTCCCATTCATTTGTTACCTTTTTTTACCTAAAGATCACTCTGGATCTCAACTCTTGGTTTGGCTATTGATCCACCATCATATCCATACTTTTCCATTTTTTTCTGGGTTTTCTACACCATCAAGAGAGAGGAATTCTAAATCTGAAGTGCTGAGGCCTTACAAGAACCCATCCCATTGAGGAGAATCAGGAACACCCTCTTGTGTTTTCCTCCCAGGTGTCATTAATACAAGATTAATTTGATATATTCTTGTCTTGTCTATTGGATGCATGGAGTAAATCTTATTTTTTCTACTGTTTAATGTCTTCTAATGCATAGATCTAGATTTTTTCAACATTTATCTTGATCACCTAACTGTAGATCTGAAGATATTAGCAGTCATTTCTGCTGTTAGTGTTGTGTGTTATGCACAGCTAAAGTGGTATTTTTTCATATGCTTGGAATTAAGATTCATACTAACAACTGGCGACTCCACACGGGTTTACGATTACGACCGTTGTCGTTTTTCTAATCCTTACATATCCAACTACTTCAAACCCTAGGATTTCTCCTCAGTCCCTTGTTTTTTCTCTTATTGATGTTGTTTTTAACCTATAAAACCCTAAAATGATAAAAATTATGACTTTCGTGTGCTTTTGGACCTATTGCGCAGGTGACAAACATTAGCAGCGGCTGAGATGAATTTTTTTTCTGAAATCTGCCGCTGAGAGTGCCGAAAGTGCAGGTCACAGTTTTCAGCCCAAAACCTACGACCTGGACCTCTAGGGTGCACTTTACAGCCCAAAAATTGCAAGCTCTGTTGAAAATAGGTCAGAAACTGCGACCTAGAATTTTTGCAGGGATTTTTCTAAAAGTTTTCTGGGTTTATCTAAGCCACTGTTCAGGTTTGTCTAACCTCCGTCTCCACCCGTTTTGGACTTGCACATGTTCTATTTTGCTCAAATATGTTGTGTAACGAGCTCCAAAAATAGAATAAAAGAGATATCAATGCCTTAGAAATAAGCCACTTCGAGGGGGCAACCTCCAATACATTACATAAATGAACAATTCTTGGATGATTCAAATTACAAAACCTCCTTTCTATATATAGGAGTCCATGGGGCCATAATGTAATCCTAGTGGGGCCACAATGTAGTCCTAGCCGACCTAACAATAATAATTTAAGGGCACAATAATAACAATATGGGGGTTATAGGGGTACAATAATAACAATAAGGGGGTTACACTAACAACAATAAGGGACTATACTAGTACTATAGGGACCTAACATGCCCCTCTCCTTCAAAAAAGTGATGTCCCCAACGCTTGAGTAGCTCTGGGTGCTTCTATATAAAATTCTCATCCTCCCATGCAGAATCTTCAGTGGGTAAGCTCTTCCACTTGATGAGATACTCTGAAATTGATCGATTCCATAGCTGTTGAGTTCTTGTTTTTGTGACCACTTCAGGTTCCAATATGATTTTTCCTTCCTCATAAAGTTCTAGCAATATTGTTTGAATTGGAATATTTTCACCTATAACCTTCTTTAAGCATGAAACATGGAAAACTGGATGCACTCGTGAAGAAGCAGGAAGCTCCAATTTGTATGCCATAGTACCAATATTTTGCAACACCTTGTAAGGACCATAGTACTTTGGCTATAATTTATTATCCTTCTTAGCTTGCTTGAGGGACATTTGTTTGTATGGTTGTAGCCGTAAAAATACCCAGTCTCCTACATCAAAACTTCTCTCGCTGTGATGTTGATCTGCCTATTGTTTCATTTGATTTTGCGCCAAATTCAGGTTATCCTTTAAGAATTGGAGAACTTCTTGTTGATGCTCGATGTGATCTTCCACTGCTTGAACCTTTGAATTTTCTCTTAATTATGATGTGATTGATGGTGGATTATATCCATAAAGTGCCACAAATGGGGTCATTTTTGTTGTAGTATGGAAGGAAGTGTTATACCACCATTCTGCAAGAGGTAACCACTTGACCCATTGTGTTTGTTTATCAGATACAAAAAAATGAAGATATCCTTCGAAACATTTATTTACTATCTCAGTTCGACCATATGATTGAGGATGATAAGATGAGCTATGAGCTAATTGAGTACTCAAACAAGAAAATAAATCCATCCAAAAATTTCTAGTAAAAATGGGATCTCTGTCGCTCATAATAACCCTTGGGTTTCCATGTAGCCTTTGAATTGTGTCCATAAATGTAGTAGCAACTATACTTGCTTTAAATGGATGAGATAATGCACAAAAGTGTGCATACTTGGTAAGTCTATCAACTAGCACCATGATGACACTCTTTCCTTCGGACTTAGGTAAACCTGTGATAAAATCCATTGAAATCTCCTCCCAACGTTGACTTGGAATGGATAAAGGTTGTAGAAGTCCCGGGGTCTTAATTGTTTCCACTTTATTCTGCTGGCAAACCAAACATTCCGCCACAAACTTTTGAATATAAGATTTAAGGCCATCCCAAAAAAATTCTTTCTTCACCTTGTGGTAAGTTTTTAAAAATCCTGAGTGTCCTCCTAAAGGAGAAGTGTGCAATTCTAAAAGAATATTTTGTTTTAGTTGGGAATTCTTACAAAGATATAAGTGATCTTTGTACCATAAGGAATCATTTTTCCAACTAAATGTATCAGATGTACTAGGATCTTGCTGCAACTTTTGAATGAGCGTCCATACATCTTTGTCCTTCTTCCATTCATCTCTTGCTTCGGTTATCCAATCTGGTTGGATAATAGAAATGGCACAAAGCAATGCTTCCACCTCTTCATTCTTTCTTGAGAGTGCATCTGCAACAACATTAAGCTTACCTTTTTTGTAGATTATTTCAAAGTCATAACCCAACATCTTTGTGACCCATTTTTGCTGCTCTTCTGAAGATAGTCTTTGTTCCAAAAAGTGTTTATGACTATCATGATCAGTTTTTACCTTGAAGTGTCTTCCCATTAGGTAAGTTCGCCATTTTTTTAGTGCATGCAGTATTGCTAACATTTCCTTCTCATAAATAGGTTTATGTAAATACTTTCTTTTTATTGGAATACTTTCAAAAGCAATGGGTCTTCCTTCCTGCATTAAAACCGCACCAATCCCATTTCCTGAGGCATCACATTCCACAATAAAGGTTTTTGTGAAGTCTGGCGTAGCTAAGACTGGTGCTAGGCACATTGCCTCTTTAAGATGTTCAAAGGCCTTAGTTGCTTCAGGAGTCCATGAAAATGCATCTTTCTTCAATAATGTTGTTAGAGGTGCTGCTATTCTCCCATAATTCTTAACAAACTAGCGATAATACCCTGTTAACCCGAGAAATCCTCGCAACTGCTTTATGGTTGTGGGAACTTTCCATTCCTTAATGGCTTTAATTTTGTTAGGGTCTACTTTAACACCCTCGTGAGATACAATATGACCCAGATATTCCACCTCTTGTACTCCAAAGAAACATTTGGATGTTTTTGCATATAATTGTTTCTCCTGCAATAGCTTGAGCACCCTATCAACATGTTCAACATGATCCTTCCAAGACCTGCTGTAGATTAGTATATCATCAAAAAATACTAGCACAAATTTTCTAAGGAAGGGTTTGAAAATGGAATTCATCAACCCTTGAAATGTAGAAGGTGCATTGGTAAGGCCAAAAGGTATGACCAAAAATTCATAATGACCCTCATGAGTTCGAAATGCTGTTTTTGGAATATCTTCAGTCTTCATTCTAATTTGATGATATCCTGAACGAAGATCCAACTTGGTAAAATAAATTGCTCCATGTAATTCATCCAATAATTCATCAATCAAAGGAATGGGAAATTTATCTTTAATGGTGAGATTATTGAGCTCCCTATAATTCGGACACATGCGCCATGATCCATCCTTCTTGTGTACCAATACTACAGGAGCAGAGAAAGAACTTTGACTAGGTTGAATTATACCTGCCTCTAACATTTCTGCAATCATACGTTCAATTTCGCTCTTTTGGACATAAGGATATCTATAAGGCTTTATATTTTGAGGAAAATTTCCTGGAATCAAATGAATAGCATGATCATGATCACGAATAGGTGGGAGTACTTTGGGAGTTTCAAACACCTTGGAATGATTATCCAAGACTTTTTGGAGATCTGCAGAAACAGATGATTTTGATGTTGGAACTTCTAGTGAGCATAATTGTGCAATTATGCCTCGTTGTTATTTCTTTAGAAGATTTGTCATAACATTAGAGCTTATTATCTTTCCCGGCTTCCCTACAATACCCCATAATTCGACTTCCTTTCCTTATGAAAAAAATTTCAAGAAAAGTTCTTGAAAATTAAAAGCTACCGTCCCCAAAGATTGTAACCATTGTACTCCTAGTACAACATCAACACCTCCCATAGGAATGGAAAGCATTGGAATATTCAATACATATTACCCCATGGTTAGCTTGATATTATGGCATTTTCCAGAGAAATTTATAGTTCCTCTATTTGCAACCATCACTTGACATTCTGGTGCTGGGTATAGGAAACAATTCAATTCCTTGGCTACCTTACAATGAATAAAATTATGGGTACTACCTGAATCAATCAACACTATTACCTTTTTTCTTCTTGATATGTCCTTCTATCTTGAGAGTTTGAGGAGTGGTAATTCCTGCCAATGCATTACACGATATGGTCAGACTCATTTCTTCCTCTTCTAGGGTTGGTTCCTGGTGTATATCCTCTTCTTGTTCATTTTCTTCCTCTTCACAATCTATGTAAAATAATTTCTTCTCAGCACACTTATGACCTTTAGTGTATTTGCTATCACAACTGTAGCAAAGCCCTTTGCTCTTTTTTCTTCCAATTTTTGTGGTGTCAACCTTGTAGGTTGTGGAAATCTAGGCATAGCAACACTTCCTTCTTTATAGAAGTGAGTGGTAGGCTTCCTTGTCGCCATAATTTTACATTCAATTTTTCTTGCCAACCTGAATGCCTTATCTAATGAATCAGGTTCCAAAACGCGAACTTCATGTTGGATGTTATCCTTTAAAGTACTTATGAAGAGATCAACCATGTGTTCCTCTAGAATATCATTTACCCTTATATTCAATTTTTGGAAGTCCTTAATGTGATCCCCCAATAAACCCTTTTTTTTGAGATTTATCAATTGGCTAAAGAAGGTGTTGCTCTTTGTATCCTCATAATGTGCTATCATTTCCTCCGTAAAAATTGACCAAGTGACAATTTTTTTACGGGAGCAAAGCCATCGATACCATACAAATGTATTTTGTTCTAAATTTAAAGTTATAATACGTACCTTTTGTGTGTTTTGCACATTATGGAGATCAAATATTGTTCCATTTGTAGTATCCATGTTACAGGATCCTTTCCATCAAACTTCCTCATATCCATTTTTGGAATATGATGGTTCTTCCCGCCAACATTAGCTTTTATGAAATCACGGTTAACATTTATTTTTTTCTCATCATGAGTTTCCTCTACTATATTTTCACCATTAGGAAACATTTCTTGTATCAACTTTGTTAAACCTTCCATGTCTGCTTTTAGATCATTCTTCATGTTTTCCATGTTTTCTTTCATTTTTTCTTCCATGTCCTCCATATTAGATTCCATGCCAGCTTCCATGCCATCTATCTTATATTCCACGCCTTTCTTCAAACCATCCATCTTAGTTTCCATACCTTTCCTCAAAACTTCCATGTCATTTTTATTGCTCTTTGCGAGAGCGAAATTTGTTGCACTTGCTCTTGTAATTTTGATATGTCATGTTGCCATTCTTCATCTTCATGAGTCATAGTAGAGCCTTCTAAAGGCTTAATGGGTGTTGAATTATTTTTAGGGGCCATTTTAGAAACCAATACCGATATCTATTCTAAAATATGCCCTTGGAATTAATTCAACTTGATTCTTCAAACCAAACTTATGCAATTCGGAAAAAAAATACACACCTTTTACTTGCTTTTGCAGAGCTCTATACTGAAATTGAATTATATTTATCATTGAAGATCCTTAATATCTAAAATTTGGCCCTATAGTGGTCCTCCGAAGCTTCTTTCAAATTCCACAGGTTTGACTTGATTTGGATTCTTCAAGGCAAAGTTACATCCAATGTCCCACAATGACCTAATTATGGACTGGTTCAGTAAAGCGAACTTGTATGACTTTCCACGTGTCACTATTTCCTCCTTTGGTTTTGAAATTTATATACAGGAAACTAAAGTCCGTCTCCTTCTAGCCACTTTTTACAGAATTCCAATCCGATGCTCAGAGAGAGAGAGATGAAGATTTTCCCATGATCACCTCTTTGATATGAAATTAGGGAGCCTAAAAAATACTTAACTTCCACAGATCATATCTCCACAAATATTGCGATCCAAGCTCTGAAATTTTGCGATGATGTTCCTTAGGATCTTGGCTTCGCACTCTGAAAATTTTAGCTTCTGAATCTTCGTAGAAAAAAAATTATAGCAAAAATTCCGCGATGACTTGTTTAAGTGAAATTCAGGAGCCTACAAAAAGCCCTACCTCCCACAGATCATGTCTCCGAAAATATTGTGAACGAAGCTCTAAAATTTTTCAACGATGTTCCTTACGATTTTGGCTTCACACCCTAAAAATTTTATCTTCTGAGCATTCGTAGAAAAAATTTATAGTGAAAATTCCACGATGACCTGTTTGGAACAACGAAACCCTAGAATGCAAAGCTCTGATACCAAATGTTGTGTAACCAGCTCCAAAAATAGAATAAAAGAGATATCAATGCCTTAGAAATAAGCCACTTTGAGGGGGGAACCTCCAATACATTACATAAATGAACAATTTTTGGATGATTCAAAATATAAAACCTCCTTACTATAGATAGGAGTCCATGGGGTCACAATGTAATCCTACTGGGGCCACAATGTAATCCTAGCTTACCTAACAATAATAATTTAAGGGCACAATAATAACAATATGGGGGTTACAGGGGTACAATAATAAGAATAAGGGGGCTACATTAACAACAATAAGGGACTATACTAGTAATATAGGGACCTAATAAACTAAGTGGGAACCTAGCCCCCTAGGGCTTCAGTACCCCCCACTTTTTGTGGAAGAGTTTTTGCTGTCGTAGGTTGTTTGAAATTTCAGAGTCTTCAGCCATTTTTTCAGATTTGATACCTTACCTTCAAATCTTCTTCATATCGAATTGTTATCCATCCAAATCTCCTCATTTATCTTTGTGTGGGTTTTCCTTTAGGGCCCACTCCGTTTCCCTCCTAGAGATAGCCTTTCTCCACCTCTTTTTACAGCAATTTTCCTCTGATATGTTGCTATTTCTACACCAATTTCTAGCAGATTTTGTCCTTTAGATCCCTGTCCTTCTAACCTTAGATCTATTGGCTATTTTAGTGTGTTTTGATTAGTTTTTTCACTCACCTATAGACTAGTTGTTGAGAGGCCCACCTCCTTGGGTTTAGATTATTGCATTATTAGCTGTTTATTTTATGTTTTGTAGGCTTATATACTGTCATTTGTAGGTTATTTATAGCTATAAAACACACTTTTTTCTTTTTCTCTACAAATTTCTAGGTTTAAAAATTAAAATTTACACACTTCACACACACACCCTAAGCGAAAAAGGGCTTGGTTAAAACCACCAAGCAAAGACTCTAAAACATTAAAATCAATTGATCCTGCATCTCTCTGCCCTTGTTTCGACATTTTAATCGATTGATCTTGCACCTCCCTACCCTTGTCGGTCTCTTTTTCCTTTGTTCCATGTGTGTTTCATCATTGCTCAACCTCCCATGGGCTTTGATTTTCCTTGGGGGGGCTAGCACCTCCTACATATCTTCCCCTCCTGGTAGTAGGTATTTGGGATACAACATGCATCCTCTTTTTGCCCAACCTCCTGTTTACCACACTGCTACCCAACCTCTTCCGTCTGGTACCCCCGATTACCAGATTCTCATGATGAAATCCGATCAACCTTCAACCGTAGACATCAATCTTCAGACTTGGTCCCATCAATACAACAAGCCTCCCGCTACGTTTGTCTCCGAGCCACCTTCTTCGGTCTCTACAAAGCCTCTTTTGACACCTAAGGGTCCCTTACAGATCCCTCATGTTGGAAATATGATGAAGAGTGTTGTCCTTGATGGCAACCTATTTGATGATGATGTAAATCTGATGTGGAGATTGTTGGCATGTGTTGTCTCTGATGATGATGTATCTACAAATCAGCCAAAGAGTATAGAAGAAAGGAACTTCAAAAAGGACCAGAGCAATGATGAATAAGACATGTCACTATGCATACGCGGGTTTGTCAAGGCGAAGTAGCGTATGTACGTGGAAAAGTACGTGCCAAGTCGCGTATGCCTAATTATGCTCTAAAGATATAAAACCAGGGGTTCTTACCATGGTATTGACCCATTGTATTGAGCGCTTGATTATCTATTTTGTCCCGTCCAGGAATACCATCGGAAGTTGTGTGGTTTTGGCTCATGGTATTGACAAAGGCTAAACTTATATAAGGAGAAGAAATTCATTGTGCAAGGGGTGTGCAAGTGTTTGGACTTTAATGAATACTTCACTCTGAAGTTAATTTGTATGGTTGAATTCTGTTCTTAATTGATAGATCTGAATCTATGATGCACCTATGAACATGATGAAGGTTCAAGACCTCTAGATCGGAAAAGATGAATCTCTAGGATGATCTAAAAAGAAGTAATGAAGAACTGGTGCAAATATGTTGAAGATCTTGAAGAAATCTGGGTAGGTTCATAGATTTGATCTGTTGTGAAAATTTTATCTTTTATAGATCTATACGCAGGTCCAGTGTGTGAAAAGCGCGTATATACACGGATCTGTTTAAAAAAAGGTGCGTATGGACAGTTAGGGTTATTTTGGTGAATGCACAGATGTATACGCGGCTTCGCTTCATGAAAAGCACATATATACGCGGGCCTGATTAAATAAAAGCGCGTATGATATCTGATCTAATGGTTGTTCAAGGTTGAATGTATATTTATTCTGAAGTCTGGGTGATATCTGATATTCTGGTTACAGTGGTTTCACTGTTCTGTTTGAAGCATTGGGTAAAGGTTGTTTGTTGATAAGTAAAGGGTTGTGTGGGAGCTGTTTGATCCAGTTTGAAAATTGATGAAACATGGTCTGCAGTGGATCTGAGGGTTGAAGTCTTCAATCTGAAAGTAGAAGCTTTCTGCTAGTAGAGGTTGGTGCTAATATCAGGGGGTAGTAGCTCCCTTCCAGGTGAGGCTGGTAAACGAGAGTAGGGGGTTGTTGCTCCCTTCCAGGAGAGGCTGGTAAACGAGAGAAGGTTGTAGCCTTCTGCAGGTGGGTGCCTACGTGCTGGTATGAGTCTATGCCAGTACATGTTCTAAGAAGTTTTCTTAATAATAAAGATTGAAGACTGAGACGACGACAGTGGTGGTTTTCTCCCGAATTGGGTTTCCACCTAAAAATCCTGGTGTTCATGTGTGTTGCTTATGTGTGATGATTGTTCTGTTCTTTCTGCACCTGTTTACTATTTTCTAAACCTCTGATGAATGGGCAATGCAATGATCTAAGTCAAGAACTAAATGCATAATTAGATCACTGGATATACGCGAGTTCGGTAAAGGATATCCACGTATATACGTGAGTTGTCTTCAGGAAAGTAGCGTATGGGTTTTTAAGAAAGAAATATCAAAGTTTTATTGTCTGCACTAAATACTGATTCACCCCCCCTCTCAGTATTTTTCCCAAACAATTGGTATCGGAGCAGGTCCTTCTGAAAAGGCTTAACCGCTAGAAGGAAGATCAAGCAAGATGAGCAATCAAGAGGGAACAACATCTATCAAGCCCCCACTCTTCAACGGAAGTAATTTAATCTTCTGGAAAATAAGGATGAGATCCTATCTTCAGTCTATGGGAGTAGATATATGGGCCATTGTTTAACAAGGATATCAATATCCAGCTGCTATACCAACAGATCCAACTGAAAGGAAGGACTATGAATCAAATGCAAAGGCGGTCAATGCTCTAACCATAAGTCTAAATGAATCTGAATTTTTCATAGTCATGCAGCTGAATACAAAAAAGGAAATATGGGACAAAATCATTCTAAGTTATGAAGGTGATGAAAAGGTAAAAATTGCAAAACTTCAAACTCTCAGAATTGAATATGAAAATTTAAAAATGCATAGTGATGAAAGTATTGCCAGTTTCTTTTTACGTCTTGATGATGTTGTAAATTGTATGAAAAATCTGGGAGAAACAATCATGGAATCTACCTTGGTTGAGAAAATCTTAAGATCGCTAACTGCAAAATTTGAATCAAAAGTCTCTGCTCTTGAAGAAAAACAGGATCTTCAAACTCTTACAGTGGTGCAACTTCATGGCATACTGACTGCATATGAAATGAGGAGAGGAGGACCATCTGAAGTCAAAGAAGCTGTTTTTAAAGCTTCTACAAAAGGGAAAGAAGTTCAAAAAGCAGAAGCATCAAGATATATCTCAGAAGAAGATGAGGCAAATTTTGTGAGAAGACTCCAACTAGGAACTGGAAGATTCAAAGGTAAGCTTCCTTTCAAATGCTTTGATTGTGGAAGAGTTGGTCATTATGTTGCAAAGTTTCCTTATAAAGAAATATCTGCTAAAGGGAAAGAAGTAGCAAGAAGGAATAAGAACCGATCTAGCACTAAGAAAATTTACTATACTAATGAAGACAATGATGGGTTATCTGATAGTGAGGAAGAATGTGAACAAGATCTTAGACTTCTCATGCCATCTGAATCTATAGAAGAAAAGGATACGTTTGTGGATGCTCTAGAGGATAATGATTTTCTTGAAGAAAACAATCAACTCAAAATATGCTTAGAAGAATGTAAAATACTCTTAGAAGAAAGGAAAATAACCATAGAGACTCTGGAAAAGCAGTTTGAAGAAGAAAAGAAACACATTGAAAAGTTAGAATATGATGTGGTAAGTATAAGAAAATATTTTGAGAAAGAAAATACTCTGAATCTTAGATTTTCTAAAGGATCTGAAACCTTAGATGAGATTATCAAGGTACAACGCTCTCCTCTTATAAAGACAGGTCTTGGATATACCGGAGAATCTTCTCAAGCTTCAGCACCAAATTATCTAAAAGCAGCTACAACTGGTTTACTACATTCTGCCACTCAGCAAGGGAATAAAGAATCTTTACAGGTTAAGCATCATCTCAATTCAAGGAACACTAATAGGGATATCTTTCAAAGAAGCTACAACCAACAGGTAAATTCAAATAGAAGATTTCATGATCGCAGAAATTTCTACTTCAATGGACAATGTTTCTCATGTCACAATTTTGGTCATAAAGCCGCTCAATGTGTTGCATATAAAACCATCATGACAAGGGAAGCAAGAAAGAAAAGGATGGATATTGAACCAAAAAAGAACACCTATAACAACTTTTCTCCTCTTCAAAATGAAGTTGAATGTGCTTATTGCAATAACTTTGGCCATGAAGAATCTGAATGCAGGAGAAAAGTCCAACAAAAAGAACGTGTTCCTTCAAGCTCCAAAGTGTGGAAAAATAAGGAAAAACAGATTGAAAATTGTGGCATAGCTTTATTTGCAGAAGGTGAAGAAAATCAATGGTATATTGATAGCGGATGCTCAAAACATATGACAAGTGACAAAAATAAAACTTCATGCATATAATGCCCTAGAAAAAGAAAAGAATGTTACATTTGGAAATGATACACCTGCTGTCATTAAGGGAAAAGGGTCTGTTTTTCTAAAAGAAAAGGTGAAAGCTAATAATGTCATGTATGTGGATGGATTAAGACATAACCTGTTAAGTGTGAGTCAAATGTGTGATCAAGGAACTGAGGTTGTCTTTAGTTCAAAATAATGTGTGGTACGTGATCTTGATACAGGTAAAACAATTATAAAAGGAAAAAGAACTCCAAGAAACCTGTATGTATTGAAGAACTGCAAAGATCAATGTTACTTGAGAAAATCTTCAGAAAATTGGCTATGGCATAGAAGGCTGGGGCATCTGAGCTTCTCTCAAATCAAAAAATCAAGCAGACTTAAAGTTGTTCATGGTCTTCCCAATATTACTCTACCAGAGAGTATCATATGCAAATCTTGCCAATTCGGTAAGCAGACCAGAGTACAATTTAATGCCAAAGAAGGATCATCAAGTAAGCCTCTTGAACTCATTCATACCGACATATGTGGACCTATGAGGAAAAAGTCACCACGTGGGGAAGAATACTATATCTTATTTATTGATGATTACTCTAGAATGTGTTGGATCGGGTTGATTAAACACAAAGATGAAGCGTTTGAAAATTTTTAGATCTTCAAAGCTTTGGTAGAAAATGAATTAGATCTAAAAATCAAGTGTCTTAGATCTGATCGAGGAGGAGAATATACATCAAATGAATTCTTTGAATTTTGTGAACAACATGGCATAAAGAGACAGTTCTCTGTAGTAGGCACTCCACAACAAAATGGCGTAGCAGAAAGAATGAATAGAACAATTCAACAAATGGCTAGAGCTATGCTTGATGATTCTGGAACTCCTGACATGTTCTGGGGAGAAGCAACACATACAACAGCAAATATTCTCAACAAGGCACATGTTCGGGTAAATAGTGACAAAACTCCATATGAACTCTGGTATGGTAATTCTCCCTCTGTAAAGCATTTTAGAATTTTTGGAAGTAAATGATTTATCAAAAATAATGATGAAAAGCTTGGCAAGTTTGAACCTAGATCAGATGAAGGGATACTTCTTGGTTACTCATCTACAAGCAGAGCATACAAATGTTACAATAAAAGGCTTTGAAATATTGTTGAATGTATTGATGTTGTCATTGATGAGTCTCCTGCAGCCCCTAAAGAAGAAAAACAAACAACATAAGAATACGATGGTGACTTTTGTCCTTCTACATCAAATAGAAATGATATAGACAGTGGATCCAATGAAGAACCTGAAGATGATTTATCTCAAAAGGCTCCATCCAGATATGTTCAAAAGAATCATCCTGAATCTCAAATTTTGGGAGACAAGGAATCAGGTGTACAAACAAGGAGGACTCTTGTGGGATCTTCTAGCTATCTGGCATTTCTATCCACGATTGAACCACACAATGTCAATCAAGCTAGCAAGGATGAATGTTGGATTCAAGCCATGAATGAAGAGCTTGATCAAATTGAAAAGAATCACACTTAAGAATTGGTACCAAGACCACATGATAAAAATGTCATTGGAACTAAATGGATATTCAAGAACAAGTTAAATGAGAATGGGGATGTTATAAGAAACAAAACTAGACTGGTTTGTAAGGGGTATACTCAACAAGAAGGTATAGACTTTGAAGAAACTTTTGCTCCTGTAGCTAGACTTGAAGCCATAAGAATGTTTCTTGCTTTTTCAAGTTTTCAACAAATCAAAGTTTATCAAATGGATGTTAAATCTGCATTTCTCAATGGTGATCTAGAAGAAGAAGTTTATATAGAACAACTGGAAGGATTCATTTTGGGAAATGATGAAAATCTTGTTTGTAGACTTAAAAAGGCTCTATATGGTCTCAAACAAGCTCCAAGGGCATGGTATTATCGTCTTGACATATATCTTCATCAACAAGGATTTTCAAAGGGGTCTGCTGATAGCAACTTATACACAAAAGTTGAAAATGATAAACTATTGATTGTGGTTGTATATGTTGATGATATCATTTTTGGGAGTAATGAAGAATCTATGAGTCGGAAATTTGCTTCTGTCATGCAGCACGAATTTGAAATGTCCTTACTTGGAGAACTAACATTATTTCTTGGCTTGCAAGTGCATCAAACTACAGATGGTATATTCTTATCACAAGAAAAATATCTTAAGCAAATTCTGAAGAAGTATGGCATGGAAGAATGCAAACCTGTAAGTACACCAATGATAACCGGATGCAATCTCAGTTCTCATGATGACTCTCCCGCGGTGAATCAACCAGAATATAGATCAATGATAGGAAGCCTACTTTATCTCACTGGGACTAGACCAGACATTATGCATGCAGTTGGGATTGTTGGACGATTCCAAGCTAATCCAAAAGAGTCTCACCTTCAGGCTGTCAAAATAATATTCAAATATCTACAAGGAACTCAAGACTTTGGACTATGGTATCCAAAGAATGCTGGTCTTACTCTTCATGCTTACACTGATGCAGATTAGGCTGGAAATGTTGATGATCGGAAAAGTACTAGTGGTGGTGCATTCTATATGGGACCCCAGTTAGTATCTTGGTTCAGCAAGAAGCAAAATTCTATTTCCTTATCTACAGCAGAAGCAGAATATGTGGCTACCGCATCTTATTGCACTCAACTCCTTTGGATGATGCAAACCTTACAAGATTTTCAAATCAAATGTACACCTCCTATCTCCATTATGTGTGATAATACAAGTGCCATCAATATCTCAAAGAATCCTGTTATGCATTCAAAGACCAAGCACATTCCCATCAAGTATCACTTCTTACATGAACAAGTGCTTGAAAAAAAGGTGAAGTTGGAATATGTTCCCTCCAAAGAACAAGTTGCTGATATCTTTACCAAACCTCTGCCCAGGGAAGCATTCGAATATCTAAGACAGAAGCTAGGAGTAGTCTCTGCCAGTCAGAAGAACAAATCTGCTTAAATTCAGAATATTAAATTGGATACGCGGGTTTCTGAGAAAACAGTCACATGCTCTCCAGCGAGTTCATACACGAGAAAACCGCTTGTGTGGTGGATTTAATTTTTGAGGTCAACATTTCTGACGCTGGGCTGTGGTGCTGTTTGGTATCTATGATGTGGTTTGGAGTCTCTAGTGGTATTTCAGCTCTTATATTTCTGTTTCATTCTCTATTGGGTGAAGATGCCTTGATGATTTGATGTTGAAAGTGTTCAGGATGCACAAGCACAGGGGGAGCTTTGGTCATATGGAAAGGATGCATTAGAAGCACAGCTTCAGGGGGAGCATTAGCCTTGCTGAGTATAATGCATTGTTGGCATTATGATGGTTCTGTAATATGATCTTGTGGTATTTCTGGTATTGGTCATAAAAATTCATATTTGTAATCTGTTGAAAAGGTCATGTTGAGACCTATGATGTAAAATTGTAATATTAAATCATGTAAGGAATTGTTCAAATTTGTAAACCCACTTGTTGGGTAGTTGAGTCAAAATGTGTAAACCCACTTGGTTGGGTACTTGGTCGATTTTTTAAATCCACTTGGTTGGATCTTTGATGTAAGTATGAGTCCTTGGTGATAGGAAGGTCATAGAGTCATGTACTTCATTGAAAAATATGTTTGAACATTCAGCATGGACTCAGGGGGAGCTGGTAACCTTGTGTTGGTTTTGATCCACCCTTTGCCCTTGATGTCAAAGGGGGAGAGTGACATGGTGTTTGAATAAGGGAAGAATATCATTATGCTTAGTGTATCTATCTATTGTGGTGATCAAACACCATCATGGTTGCCATCAAGTCCAAAGGGGGAGATTGTTGGCAATATGCTAAAGAGTGTTGTCCTTGATGGCAACCTATTTGATGATGATGTAAATCTGATGTGGAGATTGTTGGCATGTGTTGTCTCTGATGATGATGTATCTACAAATCAGCCAAAGAGTACAGAAGAAAGGAACTTCAGAAAGGACCAAAGCAATGATGAATAAGACATGTCACTATGCATACGCGGGTTTGTCAAGGCGAAGTAGCGTATGTACGCGGAAAAGTACGTGCCAAGTCGCGAATGCCTAATTATGCTCTAAAGATATAAAACCTGGGGTTCTTACCATGGTATTGACCCATTGTATTGAGCGCTTGATTATCTATTTTGTCCCGTCCAGGAATACCATCGGAATTTGTATGGTTTTGGCTCATGGTATTGACAAAGGCTAAATTTATATAAGGAGAAGAAATTCATTGTGCAAGGGGTGTGCAAGTGTCTGGAATTTAATGAATACTTCACTCTGAAGTTAATCTGTATGGTTGAATTCTGTTCTTAATTGATAGATCTGAATCTATGATGCACCTATGAACATGATGAAGGTTCAAGACCTCTAGATCGGAAAAGATGAATCTCTAGGATGATCTGAAAAGAAGTAATGAAGAACGAAAATCTGTTGAAGATCTTGAAGAAATCTGGGTAAGTTCATAGATCTGATCTGTTGTGCAAATTTTATCTTTTATATATCTATACGCAGGTTCAGTGTGTGAAAAGCACGTATATACGCGGATCTGTTTAAACAAAGGTGCGTATGGACAGTTAGGGTTATTTTGGTGAATGCACAGATGTATACGCGGCTTCACTTTATGAAAAGCGCGTATATACGTGGGTCTGATTAAATAAACGCACATATGATATCTGATCTAATGGTTTTTCAAGGTTGAATGCATATTTATTCTGAAGTCTGGGTGATCTCTGATATTCTGGTTGTTTGTTGATAAGTATAGGGTTATGTTGGAGCTGTTTGATCCAGTTTGAAAATTGACGAAACGTGGTCTGCTGTGGATCTGAGGGTTGAAGCCTTCAGTCTGAAAGTAGAAGCTTTCTGCTAGTAGAGGCTGGTACTAATATCAGGGGGTAGTAGCTCCCTTCCAGGTGAGGCTGGTAAATGAGAGCAGGGGGTTGTTGGTCCCTTCTAGGAGAGGCTGGTAAACGAGAGAAGGTTGTAGCCTTCTGCAGGTGGGTGCTTGCGTGCTGGTATGAGTCTGCGCTAGTACATGTTGTAAGAAGTTTTCTTAATAATAAAGATTGAAGACTGAGACAACGGCAACGGTGGTTTTCTCCCGAATTGGGTTTCCACTTAAAAATCCTGGTGTTCATGTGTGTTGCTTATGTGTGATGATTGTTCTGTTCTTTCTGCACTTGTTTACTGTTTTCTAAACATATGATGAATGAGTAATGCAATGATCTAAGTCAAGAACTAAATGCATAATTAGATCATTGGATATACGCGAGTTCGGTAAAGGATATCCGCGTATATACGCGAGTTGTCTTCAGGAAAGTAGCGTATGGGTTTTTAAGCAAGAAATATCAAAGTGTTATTGTCTGCACTAAATACTGATTCACCCCCCCCTCTCAGTTTTTTTCCCAAACACCTCAGCCTAGGGTGGAGGTTCATACCAAGATCCCTAAGGGAACGCTGCATTGAAATGCTACTTCTGTCAAAGCCGCCCATTCATATAGCATAGTTGATGATTTGGCACAACCCCCTGCTGCCATTTCAACGCTGGAACTCCTCTAGTCGTGCCCCTCACAACGAAAAGCTCTTCTATCTGCCATGGGCATTGTAGATCCTTCCGATGATCAATTGATTGTCTTTGATGTTGACCGGTCATAACATCCTCCTCTTCCTGCTTCTGTCACCTTCCAAATCCCAGTCAAGATCCAGAACGCCAACGTTTCCTGGTGCATTATTGATGAGGAGGCATCCACTTGAGTGATGTCTGCTTTGGTTTGGAAGCAATTTGGATCCCCTGAGTTGGCTCCTTCCACGATCACTCTCCAAGCGTGGGATGGCCATGCCTCCAAGCCCATTGGCTTATTCCACAATTTTCCTATTACTCTTGTGGGCAAGATTGTTTGCGTTGACGTAGAATTCATAGATTCCCCCTTAGATTACAAAATTCAATTGGGTCGTAGCTACACTTCTGTGATGTCTGTTGTCCCTTCCACGGTCCACCGCAAGATGTCCTTCCCCTATAACAGAAATATAGTCACCATTGACCAGTTGACGTATTACGAAACGAAGTCTCAGACCTCCCCTGAGTCCAGTACCTCTTCGGTGGCCAATAAGAAAACCATCAACCCTTTGACCAGTGTCTCACCTCGCGTCTACAAGGATTCCTCCTTGCTTGGTACATTCCCTGGTCTTCCTCCTCCCATCTCTGATCCCATCTCATCGAATATTTGCATGATGCAATCGTCTCAGGCTTCTCTCAAGCAGCCTGCCTCAACTAGTCAGCATCCCCCTTGCCCTCCGCAGCTGTCTCCTAGCCCTTCAATGCAGCCTTTTGGACCTCCTCCTCCTGGCCCTTTAGCTGGTACTCATGAGCCTCTTTATCCACCTGTGTCGATTCCTCCAGGCCTTAACCATTTAGGAGCCGACCCACCTGGCCATTACCCCTCCAGTCAGATACCATTCCTAGTCCCTCCACCAGGAATCTATACGGCACCTATCATGGCCACCCTTTCTCTTCCTAACTTGACCATTGGGATTCCGGTTTGGTACCTTGATCCTTCAATCGCTACCCCGCCAGGTCAACCTAAACCTTATCTTGCTTTGACCCCAGTTCAACCGGTCCCCATGACTTCTCCCATTGTCACATTGCCTCAACCACCTCAACAGGAACTGCTTCCTGTGCCTCGGGTAAGAAGGGCAGAGCTCGCAAAAGGGCCTAAAAGGACAAAGCTGCCCCGACTGACCCTGCACCTCCTCCACCTCCAAAGCCCTACGATTTATGTGATGTCGTCGATCATGCCACCCATACTTGTCTTGAGTTTCCTCACATCAAGCCCATGGTTAATGTTACGTTCCCTGAGTCTACGGTCCCTGAAACCTATGCTTCTTCATCAACCGCAACCAATAACAAAAGGAATATTTAGACCAAACACCCTTGTGCTTTGTGTGATCTCCATGGCCATTACTCTCATCATTGTCCCTGCCTCACGCATTATCGTGCCTCTTTAGAGGTATTTTGGGAGTACGAGATTGAACAGAACCAATCTGCTTCTCCCGTACTGGCACAATATGCTGCAGGCCAGATTAAGAATTTACCCGCTCCTATTGACATTCCCCCCCCTGATGTAAAAATTACGGAGCATGCAGCCACCATCCTCTACCTTTCATCATATTTAAGACCCTCGACAAAAGCTCCCTCTGAATCTTCTCCTGCTGTTTTGCTTGACCTCTTTTCAATGATCCCCCAGGCTCAGCATCAGTGGATCCTTTATTTGCTTGTTCTTACGTCATCCCCCGTGATGATGCACATGTGAGCTTTTCTTCTCATCATGATGAGTCGGGTAGCTTTGCCGTGTCAGTTGGTCTTCCTTCCTCTCGTCATTCCACCTTCTTTTGCGATGATGACATCATGGAAGCCATGACCACCCCTGATTTCATCCTTCTCAATCTAACCTTGTGATTTTTCACCCTCATATTAGTAATGTAGATAGTAAACTTCACAACTTAAATTCTCAGACCTCGGTACTCTAGGTCTAGTCTGGAACTTTCCATACTTCAACAGGCCCAAGGATTCCACTGGTATACTCACCAAACTAGGATTTTTTCCCTCTTTTCCAATCTTCCATCTCTCTTCTCTCCTTTTGGTTCTCTCTGTCTTGGTCATTCACACTGAGAGCTCTCTCTAGGGAGGGAGAGAGAATGTCTTGGAAACTATCTATAACTTTTTGTTGGTTAAATAATCGCATTAGAGCCTTTTTCCAAAAGTTTTCCAAACTTCTTTAATGCATAATTATTACCACACATAATTAAAATTTAAAAATTAAAATATTCACAAATCATCCATGTATTTATTGGTTTGTAATTATTTAATATAGAAAGTAAAATTAAAATGATAACCAAGAGTCCCTGGGTGTTACAGATGAGGACTTTGGAAAATATTTGAAAGTTTTATTTTCAATGGAAATTCTCAAATTCAATGATTGATTATAACTTTGGTGTTAAAAATGGACTAAATTTGTTTTCAAATCTATTTTGAATGTCTCTTATCAAAAGGTAAGATTAATTTACTCTAATTAGTTTTCTTACAGAGGCTGTGTGATTCAATGAAATGACTCAGAAAGAGGCCAAATAGAAAACATTGGATAACTTTAAAACCTTACATGTTGTTTACGTTTAAGTGTATAATATTATATCTAACGTCATTTTAAATTTCATGGTGTATGTTCAAATAAGTGTCCCACATTCAATTAATTTCAACCTTGAAATTTGAAATATAAGTGAAGTTGATTTAGTTTGGTTAAGATTTGTCGAATTTGAACCTAAACTTGATTTCAAAATCATGTTTGAACTTAAAACTAATTTTTACGATGAAGACACATAAGAATGCACTTCTAATGATAGAGATGATTGCATGGTAATTGCTTTACAAGATCTGTAGAAGAATACGGGTCTTAAAAAATTGAGAACCACTCCATACCCTTTTTCATATTCCTCACTAGTCACAACTAATGAAAATCCATCCACTGCTACGCAAAAACTAATGGCCACGCTGTGTGGGAGGTGCTGAAGTTTGTTTTGTGTGTTCCTCCTTCCATACACATTCCCACTTCCACAAACATAGTTTATAATGGATATCATGGTGGGAAATATGGGCGATTAATTGTCGTGAGTTGCCTAATGGGTATACATTTTTTGGCAAATAAAATTTTAATATAATGTTGAATCCCTCCACTCCCCCCACCCCCACCAACCCTTCGATTACATAAAGGACCTGGTCAAAGTACTAATAGTGTCAGTATAAAAGTTTTAGTGACAACGTCAGTGTTAGCCTAACAATATTAGTGTCAATGTTAGAGCACTCAGTGAAGGAATGGCCATATAGAAAATTAGTCTTTTTTTCATTTTAAAATTATTTTCCAGCCACTGAAATATACTTAAATTAAATCGCCTTTCACCAAGGGAATTATGTCACATCAAAACTCATTATGTGAATGGAAGATTGGAAATAAGATTTTCAAAAATTAGGAAAATATTTTTAATTTACGAGAAAATGTGAATAGTCAACACTTTATGAAAACTTTGGTTAAATTTACAAAAAGTCACAAAATCTCAGTAAAGGAATCCAGAGTCAATAGACTATTTACCACAAAGTGATTTCTATAGTTCCTAGAAGATGCATGGACTAATAACATTTTTTATAGATATTGTGAATGTTACATGTTTGAAACTAGAGAGTTAAAGTCTATATATGTTTAAGTAATTAATATTGAAGTGTAATGATAAGGTTAAAATGGTAAGCACCATTCTAGGAATGTATGGGAGTGTTTTTTTTAACAAAACAATTATATTTCTATTATAAAAATTGGATTACATGGCTAGAACCATTTTCATATGATATTACAAAATTTTCTTCTATGATCTGTGTTGCTTCAAGATTCTAATTACCACAAAGTTATTGCTATAGTCCCTAGTAGAGAAAAGGAATAATAACATGTGTTATAAATATTGTGAAGATTAAATGTTTGAAACTAGAGACTTAAAGTTTATTTATGTTTAAATAATTAATATTGAAGTGTAATGATAATATTCAAATGATAATTACCATTCTAGGGGTTTATGGGAATGTTTTTTTATTAACAAAACAATTATTTTTCTATTATAAAAATTAGATTAATGCATGGAAAACTATTTTTCTATTAGAAAATTTTCTTTTGTGATATCTGCTACTTCAATATTCCAATAAATCCATCGTAGAGTCTTTTTTCTCTACGAGTATTTTGAAGTATAATTTTTCATTGGAAACTTCCATATATTCTAAAAAAATAACCCAAGAATAAGATATAGTTGCAAAACATAGACAATACGAGAATTAAATAGGATTTGAAGGCCCGAATTCATTGGATTCATTCTTTTTTTCTTTAAAGAAGGAAAAAAACGTTGTTTTATAATATTGGAATATCCAAAACAGTACATCATTAAAGAGATGAAAGTGCATAGACAAAACATCACAATAAAGATCATCGATGTGAGTTGGAAGAGTTACAGATGGCAAAAACAGTTGTGCCCATCATAATTGTCAAATACCATAAATTTCTCATCAAAATATTTAAGGACACACCCAATAAAGCAAACTCGATGTAGATATACATGAGAGAAGGAAGCCTAGACCATAACATTAGTCCCTCTGGCACAGAGAGT
This sequence comes from Pinus albicaulis, assembly GCA_034641835.2. Classification (NCBI taxonomy): domain Eukaryota; kingdom Viridiplantae; phylum Streptophyta; class Pinopsida; order Pinales; family Pinaceae; genus Pinus; species Pinus albicaulis. The sequence continues at coordinate 82,049,732 of MU968359.1, read as the reverse complement.
GACAACAATAGATCTCAAGATATCAAAAAGCAGAAAACAACATAGCACAATGGCCCAAAATTAGAGAAACAATAGGAAGCCCGCTGCCAAAAGAGAGGAGGATCCAATTCACCATCCGTTCGCAGATAAACAGGCTCGCTTGAAATACTGTAAAGGCTGATACAAGCTTGCTTGCATGAGGAGAAACCAAAAAAGGAACAATCTCACTTGATGGGGGAAGTAGAAGGATCGACAAAACAACAAAAACAAGGAATGGGAATTTTATTAGCCCATACAATCTTACCATCCTTGTACTAATTCACCTGCATAAAACCATATACCATACCAATACCTTGTTTTGATAGCCCATCAGCCCTTGTATTGTTTTTCCTACAAATGTGAATTATAGGAGGGGAATTCATCAAAGTCCGCAAATGTTTTGTCCTCATGAACCACTCATGGCATCTCAAGGAGGAGATGGAATAACGTCCCAATATGTCTTTGATAATGATTTTTGAGTCACCATATATTTGGACCCCATCCAGACCCAGGTTCCTCACAGCCAACATTCCACCCCAAAGAGCCATCAATTTCGCCATATTATTTGTGCCCATATCCCCATTCCATCGGATATGGATCCTCTCAGATTGTGATATTTTGATCCATGCCCAACATCCCATCATCCCATACAAACAAGCTCCATAAAAAAAACTACCGGGAGAGAGATGGGATGGGGTCGAAATCTTCTAGATTCATCGCATATTTAAACCTTGGGAGGATCCCTATCAAAAATCCATCTCATAATAGCACCATAGATGCGGGCGATGATAATAGGCTTATCTTCAAAAATGGTGAGGTTCCTAGCAAGCCAAATTTCCCAAATGAAGAAGAAAGGCAAAGATTGGAACTTTCCTTTCACATTATCCCATCTGAGAGCCGCATCCAGAAAATTCATTGGGGTCCAAGATGTCTTAGAAATAAATAGACCGAAAAGATTCCAAATATATGAAACTCTAGGGAAAGAAAAAAATAAATGGTCTGTCGTTTCATCATTGTGTAGACAGAATACACACCTACCTGGGCTGTAAAGACCCCTCCTGTTGAGGCCTTCCCATGTGAGAATATTTCTTGTCCAAACCATCCATCCAAATAGGAGGATTTTTGCAGGGATATTCCTATACCGGAAACATTAAAAAATGCAAGAAGTGTATTCTAAGATGTCAAATATGTTAATGTTGAAATAATTTTTTTTTACCATCGGGGCATCATTTTTCATTTTTCCAGCCCACACAATTTTTTCCCCACCATGATTAAGGCATAAACCTGCCACCTGAAACATTATTTTTTAAGCCGCCCATTCCAAGGAATCCTAGCCCATGAGGCCCATCTGCAATGCCGATTTGAGAATCGATGCACTATGATACCAACAAAGAATCGCCTGAGATAAATAAATGATCCCTCTGATAGTCAATCGGTGAAGCATCCCAGTAGAAAAAAGTAGCACTTCAAAAAAACTGCAGATTTTATCACCATGCAGAAGGATGGATTGCCCATTCCCAAATTTCCAGGCCAAGCTGTCTGCAAAAATATGCAATATCTTCTGGAATCCAAGACAGATAGCAGACATGGATCGGGGGAAAAATAATTGATGAAAATATATAAGGTGCATGGGATCGCTCGAGAATTATTTGCAAGCAATTATTTGAGGCCAAATACCACAGTGATTAATAGCACTCCATAGAGATTTAGTGAGCAAATCCGAATTGAAAGCTTGTGTGTTTAATATACCCCATCCACCCATATTTTTCGGGCAGAACAGAGTTTCGAACTTATAGAGGTGATACTTCTTTGTCAGATGAGCCCCACCCCATAAGAAGTGCACAATGATGGAGTTGGTCTATGTGACTATATTCTCCGGCAGGAAGAAGAGGTGACCCCAAAAGAAAATGAGCTTAGCCAGGATCGCCTGAATCAATACATATCGGCCCCCAAGTGACAACCAATTATGAGTCCACTTTGAGATTTTTTATTTGAATTTGTCAATAAGCCAAATCCAATATTTCACCTTGTATCCACATGGTTTAATCCTGAAGCTGAGATAAAGAAAACCTCCTGCTGCCGATATTTTTTGTATACCCAGAAAATTGGCAATAAAAGAGATTTCCCCCTCATCCCTAAATTAAAATAAGATAAAGGATTTAGCCTTGTTTATACATAAATCAGAAGTAGCGGCAAAATGGGTAAGTAAAAAGTGGATATAGAACCAATGATTTCTGTTGAGTCTCCCAAATATAAGCAAATCGTCCACAAATAAGGAGTGAGATACACTTATAGAATTGGAAAAAGAGAAACTAGCAATGAAGCTCGCACGGGAAGCCATCTTGATAAGGTTTCTAAACCCATCCATGATCATAATAAAGATTAAGGGAGACAACGCACACCCCTACCTAAGACCTCGTCCAACACCAAATAAAGAGGTAGGAATACCATTGATAATAACATCATACTTGACCGATGAGATACATCCCATAATCCATCGGATAGGCTCAATATGAACTCTAGCCTTCAGAAGCAATAGACGAATATAAGACCAATCAGCTCTGTCATATTCTTTTAAGAGATCAATTTTTAAAATGAGAGCCTCCTTTTTTCCAACATGCATGGAGTGCATCACTTCCTGGGCAATAGCATTAGTGTCATGTATAGAGCGACCCTTCAGAAAGCCATATTTTTCCCGTGAAATAGTCTTTGACAAAGTTTGTCTGATCCGGTTGGCTATGATTTTTGAAGATATTTTATAGATTATATTGCACAGGGAAATTTGTCTAAAGTCCTTGAAAGCCACAAGATCATAGGATTTTGGGATCAGAGCCAAAAAGGTGGAGTTCATATTTGATGGAATATGCCCCAATATCTACCCTTGTTCAACAATAGTAGTGATCTCATCAGCCATAATATCAATGAAGTGATTATAAAACTCCGTAGGCAAACCATCAGGCCTTGGGCACTTATCATTGGAAAAAGACTTTAAATTCGTAATCACCTCCCCTTTTGTGACAGCAGCCCATAATACTCTGTTGGCCTCTTCATCAAACATATTGGGAGCATGTTGAAGTACCCAATGTTGACAACCTGAATCAATGTCACTGTCAGCTTTATAGAAAGCTAAGAAGTGCTTGAAAGCCTCAACCAAAATCTCCTGAGTAGTAGTAGCAAAACTCCCATCCTCTCTTTGAATATGCCCAATAGTATTCTTATTCCTTCTATCATTTGCGCATTTATGGAAAAAAATTGTGTTCAAATCACCTTCCTTTAGCCAATTGATCCTGCTTTTCAATTTCTAGGTTAATTCTTCAATCCTCAGGATTTCTAACTTTCAATTTTGTAGAATGCCAATTTGGTTATAAAACTCCCGATCAAGAACTTTTGTAGCACAATATGCATGAAGACTACAAATTTTTTCATTTATGCTTTTAAGTTATGAACGAAGACCCTCTTTCTTTTTAATATCCCACTCTTTTGTCAGCCCTTTGATTTTTTGTAATTTATTATGGAAATTTTCCCAATCGAAGGATTCGACATCAGAAGAATATTCACTCCATCATTTTCAGACAAGCATATTGTATTATGGATCCTCAATCCAAGCTCGATTAAACTTAAAGGGGGTCACACTTCTCGTCGATTACCCCCACCAAGTTAGATATATGGGCATATTATCAGAGATCTCCGAGATTATAACCTCGAATCTTACCTGTCCAAACAGAGAAATAATTGAAGTACTCACCATTGCTCTATCAAGTCTTTTACCAATGTACTCCCCCTTCACCCGATGATTAGTCCATGTAGGAATGACGGGAAAAGGTCTGATATCTTTGAGCATAGCCGTCTCTAGAATCGATCCAATATGGGTTGCCATTGGGTCTTGTCTTGCTTTTGCACCCTGTTGTAGACAATTTTGTCACTCCTAGAGACAGCCTAGAGTTGCCATAGACCAGTGCCTAGGACATCTTATCATAGAAAGGGAGCATGAAATATAGCTTGCGTGTCAATCCAAATGTTCTCCTGCTATCTCTTGTTAAACAAGGAAAATGATTTAAATGGGACCAGAAATTACAGAATTTCTCTAAAGAAAGTAAAGTTGCAGAGACAAGATGCAAAGCCCTAATATAAAGGCATCAGACAGTTAAGAGACAATTTACTATAAAGAGGGCCGATATAACTAATATATCACAGAAATCAGATATCAGAAAGCTATGCAGGGAAAGAAACATAAGAAGATATTAGTTAACCTTGGACTGATACCCAGATACACAATAGAACCATGCATGGGCTTAATGTTCTAAGAATCCATACATCACATTGGCGTTTTAAAAGCACCCTCCCAAAGCAACCAATATAGCAGAAATTATGGATGAAAGGAATAATGAAACAGTATGCTATGCCTGAGCCATATTTAAGGCACTTGAATGATCTAAGTATGGGCATCAACTAGGATGAATCCTTACCAGATCAGTGAGCCACCCGCATTCCAGTAACATAACACAAGATGAAAGATGAAATGGAATTATGTATTAAACACATAAAAATAAGTTTACATGCTGTGAGATATCAAAGACCAGAATCCTCATTACAGATGGAACTCCTCCTCACTAAGACCCTACGGGCTCTGAGCCTTCACACAAAAGCTTTACAAAATATATACAAAATGCCTTTCTCAGCACAATTTTCTGATACAAGTCTGGAACCCTTACAATGTTTTTCTTCTGGAGTTTTATAGGAGAGGTAGAAAACTCTAGAGAACGAGGTAGGCGATGCACATTTAATGATTTGATTTGAAACAAAGTGGCGGAAACATTCGCGCCCATACTGTTAAATGACTAGGTGGTATTATCTTGTACTTTGAGACCTGCCTGCTGAAATAAATGCACTGGAACAAATCTCTTCAGGAACCCAGCATAGGGGTAAATCTTCACGAACATTCTGTACTTTCCTGAAGAAAACTCGGCTGAAGTAACACCTTGAGAGTATTGCTTCCTGTACATTATACTCTCTGCCTTTAAATGCCTAAATTCGATTTTGAAACCTTTGATGCCGGACATTGAATTCATTGCTTCTTCATTAATATTTTGCTACTGCTGCATTAATGTTTTCATCCGTAAAATCTTGGTTTGGAATGGCTCTGGAGGTTTGGATAGATTTTGAACCTTGCTGTTTTAATGAGTGTCATGTCACGGCAGCTCCCCAGGGCTTCCCTTCATAAATTTGTCTCTGAAAAATTATCTTTGGAAGAGGCCTCGGATTTTGTAATGGAGGTGGTAATTGATGGCGATTTTCTTCCTCCCGCACCCTACAAAATACATAAACCTTGTTAAGAAAATAGATGCACAGGAGAGTGAATGCAGTGGAGGTGACTTAGGTGACAAGGCGGTGTGATAAGATGATGGAAGCATGAAGGACAGCAGTGAAAAACACAGGGGAGCAACGATGAATTGGCTGGGTGGAGGTTGATAACGTGAACACTGAAACATGAAATATGAACGGAATGTATAAATGGTAGAGGAGGAATGTATTTGACACGTGGAGCGGTGATGTGGAGGAGTGGAATAGTGAAAAGCGGCAGAAGAAATGATATTAGTATAAAGGCCCAAAGGTTTTCACTTAAGTGAATCACAAAAGGAAATGGGGAAAAACGATGGAGCAGAGCCGTGGATGTGGGACCTGGTCACAGCGGAGGGTGACTCATTAAGGTTTAATGAAAAATGCAAAGGTTTGACTATACATAGAAATACAAAGAAATACGATGAATTGCAATGGAACGCGGTGGGAGCGATCGTACGAGGTGGGGCCTGGGAAGCGCATTGCAAAATCGCGAAGGTAGAAAATGCAATGGCGGAAAGTGGCACCAAAAAAAAAACTGCGCTTTGCACTTTTGTGATGGGGCAGATTTGCGATGGGTGCGATTTGCGATGATCGCAAATCGCAAAGGCGGAAAGTACGATGGCGCGATCGATCACGTCGCAAATAATTGCGACGGATCAAATGGTCATAACCAATGAAAATGCTATCTGCGATGGATGCGATTTGCGATAAACGCTCTAAGGGGTAGCGCTTGGTCACAACACTTGGTTACATGGATGAAAGGAGGTGCGGGGCTAGTGGAGAAAGGGGCTGGGCCCAATATATTTTTAATCGCGGATTTTAACCTTTGTACAATGTATTTTGTGGGCGGAAATGATAGCATTAGGCAGCGTATGGGGGTTTAGACAGATTTGAACGGGATTGGTGGCCAAAAATCTGAATGAGGAGTTGGCATGAACAACATTGGCTCCAGCTGGGGACGGTGCGTTCATACTTGAACGTGCCGAGAACCTGCAGACCCTATGATCACCTATATGTAAACTCTGCATTTCTATTTCCCACTTGATAATTCACTAGCATGTTCACCTGGATTAAAACAAAACTGAAACAAAACTTGTGTACAATATGATACATCAGGAGTTCCATTGCCTGAATCAGAATTGGAAATACGGTTTAAGAAATTGACCATTTACAAGAGCGTCCAACAAATCACCCTGTAAATTCTCTAACATAAAAGTGTTATTATTCCCCTACTCAACGATTTTGAAAGGACCAAACCAAAGGGGATCAAATTTCCCATGCTTCCCTTTTTTAGCCCTCCGGACATCCCATCTGAGCACCAGCTCACCAACTTGCAACTTTCTATCTTTAGTATGCTGATCAAAAATGTTTTTCATTTTCTCTTGATATTCAGCCAACCTCTGATTCACTTGGTTCCGTGTTTCCTCTAATTCCACCAATTGATTGATTCTTCTAACCATACCATCAGGTTCTTCCTGACTTTCCTGTATGAAATGTGCTACTGGTAAAGCTAGCTGCATAGGGAACACAGCTGCTCATCTGTATACTAGCTCATAGGGAGATTTTCTAGTTGCTCTCTTACTAGTTATCCTATTTGCCCATAGAGCAAATTTCAATTGGGAGTCCCAATTCTTTTGATTTTCATTGATTGTTTTCTTCAAGGCCCTTACCAAAGTTTTGTTGGAGGATTCTGCCACGCCATTCCCCTGTGGATAATATGCTGTGGAGTGATTCAATGTTATATTATATTGATGGCAGAAATTTACAAATTTAGTAGATTTGAAGGCCTGTGCATTATCAGTTACGATTATAGCAGGACAACCAAACCTGGATATAATGTTTTCTTCCATGAACTTTATGATCACTGCATCTGTAGCATTTCTTACAGGTATGGCTTCCACCCATTTTGTGAAGTAATCTGTAGCAGTCAATATCCATTTATGCTGGCCACTTGATGGGGGATGTATTTCTCCTATAAAATCTAATCCCCACTGCGGGAATGGTTCATTAACATGGAGTGGAATTAGGGGTAGAGCTGCTAACTTTTGCCTTTCAGCAAACTTCTGACATTTATCACATGCTCTAACACAATTAAAAACATCTCCAAATAATTTAGGCCAATAAAAACCAGCTCTCAGTATTTTATGTGCTGTGGCCCTCCAACTGTAATGGCCTCCGCAAATTCCTTCATGAAACTCCACCATTATATTCTCTACTTCATCTTCTGTGAGGCACAATAACAGTATGCTTGAAGGGTCTCTCCAATACAATTGGCCATTGGCAACTATATACTTCTGTGATTTCAGCCTTAAAGCTCTATATTTTGATTTATCACAGCTAGGAGGACAGTTGAGTGTCAAAAGATATTCAACTATTTCTTTGTACCAAGGACTAGTGAGATAATTTATATGTGCTTTTTGAATGACTTTCTCTAGTCCTAGCTGGTCTTTTTCCTGCTCAGGTTCTTCACTTGCAATCATAGATAAATTAATGCCCAAGGCTTGATGATTTGATTCAGATAGCATTTTAGCAAGCCCTTGTCCTTTAATTAGCTTCGTAGGCCTTATATCTAAATCATATTCCTGTATTTTTGCAATCCACCTCCTTCTTTTCCCTTCACTATCTCCTTGAATAAGAATGTCTTTGACAGCTGCTGTAGGGACATATGCAGTAATATGAGACTGCAAAACATACATTCTAAAGGCTTTGAGGGACTTCACCAGAGCATATGCCTGCTTCTCCAATATATTATATTTCAATTCAGCATCATGAAGCACTTGACTGAAAGCAATAGGCTGTTCATATCCATCTTCATTTTTCTGTAAAAGCACTCCAGCTACCATATGAGGTGAAGCAAATGAAAACATCATATATGGTTTTGCATAATCTGGTCCAGCCAGCACAGGAGCTTCAAAAAATGCCTGTTTTATTCTGGAGAATGCCTCTCTAGATTCCCGAGACCATTTTACTTCACTGTTCTTCTTCAGCATATCAGTTATGTGCCTAACTATCTCAGCATAGTTAGGGATAAATCTTCTTAGAAAATTGATACGCCCCAAAAATACTTGCACTTCCTTTTTATTCCTGGGGAAAGGGATGCTATTTATGACTTCTACTCTTTTTGGATCTATCTTTACTCCATCTTTAGTTACAATATGCCCCAAAATTTTGCCTTCCTCTAATGCAAATAAAGACTTTTGTGGATTAAGAGAAAGACCATACCTCCTGCATTTTTCAAAAATGCTCAATATGCTCACCATCATTCTTTGAAAACACTGTTATATCATCAAGGTATACCACCAAAAATTTATCTTTCTCCCCAACGAAAGCTATGTCCATGGCCCTCTGAAAGGTAGCTCCTGCGTTGATCAGTCCAAAGGACATCCTGGCGTACATGAATGTTCCCCATGGCGTGGTGAAAGCAATATTATTTTAATCTCCTGGGAACACAACCACCTGATTATAACCAGAAAAACCATCCATCATTGACATTCTAGAGGCTCCCACCACTTTCTGCAGGATGTGGTCCATCTTAGGCAGTGGATAATTATCCTTTAAAGATGCTCTATTTAAATTCCTGAAATCCACACATAATCTTATTTCTCCATTCTTTTTTCGAACAGGAACCAAGTTAGCAACCCATTCAGAGTACCTTAGCGGCACAATTATTTTTGCCTGTAGCAGCTTCTTGATTTCTTTTTCAATGGAGGGAAGCAGCAGAGGATTTATCTGCCTAAGCTTCTGCTTATAAGGTTTTGCATCTTCTCTCAAAGGAATTTTTTGCTGTATGATGTTAACATCAAATGTTTTAAGGTCCTGATAGGACCATGCAAATACATCCTTATAAGAACGAAATAATTTCAAATATTTTTCTTTATACTCCTCTGGGACCTTCTTAGATAATTTTACAATTTTGGGCTCAACATCAGTGCCCAAATTCAAGTCTTCTACTTGATTTTCTTCTATTATTTTACTATGCTACAATGGAACATCATTTTTATCAAATAATCTTTCTAGAGGCACCAGCCCTCTAGGTATAACGTTTCCTTTTAACTGCAGTACTTTACTACCTGCCACCTTCTCCTCCCATTTGTTTTTTGCAACGTTTTCCACTTCTTCCTCATCATCATCAATTTCCGTATTTGAAAACTCACCTACTGTCTCCAGGAATCTCTTCATCTGTTCCTCATCTTCAAATACCTGCCAGTGCTTAATATTATCTGGGATTGACGGTATGTATCGTACTTCAATTTCATACCTCAAGAGTGGGTTCTGAGGAGGATGAAATGTGCTAGCAGCCA